>WBMZ01008304.1:0-21199 GCA_013400975.1 Atrichornis clamosus
TTAATCACTTGATAATAAACACAGAGCCCCGCGGCCGCTCCGCAGCCCTGTCACCCGGGGCTGCGCTCCTCCCGACAAGCACTCCCGGCACCCGGTCGCCAGCCCTCTGCATCCCCGTCACACATGTCCCCCCGCCACCCAGCAACATGTACGCCAGGCAGAAAAGGTACCCACCCATCCCCATCACTCTCTGCCACCTCCGCACACCTGGAGCCCCAAAAGCCCCTCTATTCCCCAAATCCCACCGGTGCTGGGACAGTCCTGGGAGTGAGTCCAGTTCCCGAGATCCCGCACGGTGAGAGCAGGGAAACACACCACAGGTGCCCACAGGAAGGTTTCCCTGGAGACTTGACAATTCAGGGACCCGCTGCCCCAAGGAAACACCACAGGCTGTGGGGTTTGCACGTTTTAATGATGGTTTAGGAGAGATGTGGATAGATGTGAGCTCACCGGAGTAACCCATGAGCTCAGGCATTTGCCAGCCCCACATGCACATGCTGACGTGAGAGCAGCTGGGTACACATCCAGAGCCTGACAGGCGGCCAGCCTGGCAGTGCCGTAGGTACCCCACCATCCTCTCAACACCAGGGTTTCCCAAGGGCTGTCACAGCAGACACTGCCAACAGAGTATGATTATGAACAGCACAGCACTGCTCTCCAGGGCAAGAGCTGCATGTGGAGAACAAGAAATGCTGGGAGCAGGGACATGCAAGCAGTCCTGAAGGGCACTGGTCACAGTCACCTGGAGGAAATCAGCGTCTGAGCCTTTCTTAGACTTCTCCAGCATTCTCCATGGACTGTGGACAGCCACCAGATTTCAGCAGAAGCATAACATGACCAACTTGTATGGAACAAGCCACATGGGAGTTACCTGAAACCCAGAGTCCAGTGGGACCAGACCCTGCTGGAAAACACAGCCAGAACACCTGGGCCAGAAATTCTTCATGGATGACATGAAGGGATGACAACTAAGACTAGAGACATTCTGCAATATGGTAGGTGTCTTCTGGAAACCCAGCACCATCCTGGGTGAAAGCTCAGGAAAGAGAGTAAGACCTTTTCTATTGACTTTTGAGCCGAAATAAACTAGAAAACATTTATTGTTGTATATTCCTAAAAAAAGAAACAAACAAAAGTCTCACAGGGGCTTGTGAGCATCACTTGCAAAGGTGCACCCGTGGCTGCAATGCCCAGGCCTCAGCCACACACACATCCTCCATTCCACCTTGTAGCTAGTATTTTGGGCAAAACTGTAGGCACTGTGCTCTCTGTCCTTTATCATTTACCTTCTGTGCTTTCCTTTGGGGAGCACTTTGAGAGATGGTGGAAAATACACATTTTCCTCCAGGGGATGTTGCTTATTCCTGAAAAATTCGGCAAATGGAGGGTTCAAGTGTTCCTGAAACACTACCTCCCCCAAGCCCAGCTGAAAAGGCAGGGTATGAATAGCTGCATCATCTGTAGTCATGGCTCGACCACCGAGCTGAAGCTGAAGGGCACTTCAGTGAAGTGCTGTTCACTTCCAGCTGAGTGGCAAAAATGGCCAGCTGCTGACATGCCACAACCAATCCGAGGTAAAAAAGAGGGAAGGGAAGGCCTCGGCATTAGGCAGAGGGTCCTGAGTCACTGCTCCTCCTGGTGGTATCTGCTGCTCCAGTGCTGGCAGCTGCTTTTGCCTGATCCAGGCAGCTTTCTTGCTCTTACCACACCACAAAGCCAAGAACCCCAGGTTACTGTGCAGTAAGGGAGTGACTCACTATCTAGATTTCCCTTTTGAAGAGAAAAGAAGTATGGGTCTAGCACCCCAGAAAACGACCATTTCTCAGTTCATTGTAATGGGGAAAATGTTCTGTTCTCACTTTGCACTCTGCTCATCTGCCCAAGAGCTTAGGAGAGCCCAGCTGTCACATCAGGCACATCCTGGATGAGAGCAATTGCTGTGACATCTTCCTGTTGCTGGGCAAAAAGGTGCAATTTTTAAACTCACATAAGATAACAGCAAAATGTCAATGGGGATGTGGTGAGCTTCGTGAGTAACAACCCTTAACAGCCTACCTTTCACCTTGGCGTGTTACCACTACGTTTCACCTGGACTGCAGTGAAATTCTGACACCTCTGTGCTATCACAGGCTAAAAACCCCAACCAGTCCTTCCCCCACACCCCTCTCCCTGCTGATCACCCAGCATTTCCTGTCAGGATTGTCTGCTGGCATGAAGAACTCTGAAATCTCCATCTTAAGCAGAGAAGAGTACACCAAAATACTAGGTTCTTCTGAGGAAGGCAGAAATTCCATTGCTTGATTCACTTCCCATTACACACAGGCAGATTCACAATGTCTTCTTGATTGTTTGTTAGGGGTAAGAGGAACCAGTTCCTTTCGGTCTCAACCATCTCTCCCTGCCAGAGGCAGCAGAACAGCTCCCAACATCCCCTCCAAAGCTTGCTGCTGCTACAAGTGCAAACAGCTCTAGCTTAGGAGGGGTGTGCTGGCCTCACACTGAAAATTCAGGTACACTTCACAAGGTGGGCACTATGACAGCGATTTAGGTTACACTCGAAGCAGATGTTAGCTCTGAAATTCAGAGACCTCAAGGAATTTAACCTCCCCTTCCTCTTTTAACACCTGCTTTCCCACATGTGTAGCAAACAGGAATCTCTCCTGGTCTACAAAACCTCACCCACCTTTCCCCTAGCTAAGATCAAGTTGTGGACTGTGTTCAGGGCAGAAGACTGCAGTACTGCGATGCCAGAGGAGAATAAAACTGGCTGGATGAAATGGGATTTGGGTAGAAAGGTTTCAGGTTCAAGCCTCAAATAAATCATGAAGGTGAAAGCTGACAGAAGAGCCTAATTCACTGCAGTGTCTCAGATGAAACTGGGATCAGGTTTCTGCTATTTGAAACACTCAGCACAAAGGTGATGCCAGAAATCCTACAGCCTGCCAGTGAGCTCCAAGGGGGTCTCTCTACCTCTTTTAAGCAGAATCCAACTGCATCAGACTGGGACAGACACTGATTCAAATCTCAATAGGAAAAGGATAGCTATAAATAAAGAAAATCGCCTTCCTTGCTTGGGTTAATTCACCGCCTGCAGTTCAGCACCCTTTTTCCAGCCATTCACTGCCTGGGTGTTCAGCCAACCAGCTTGGAAAATGACCTAAGGAAACTGAATTCTTGGTGTTCCTGGTTTTAGGCACCCTGCGATGCCAGAGAGCTTGCTCCTTTCTGGGAAACAAGAGCAGGAACAGAGGAAAGGAGTCACCTATTTGGAGCCGAGCTAAGGCACTAATGATGCAGTAGGTGAGGAAAGAATAAACACAGCAGGAGGAGGACAACTTCATCGTTCTGTTCACTCAATTCCCTTAAAAAACCCAGTGTTATCTCTATAGAAAAGGAGGAGCTAATACAGCATTACAGTATCCCTGCTGGGGTTTCATTTTAAGGTTATTTTGTTGTTCTCCCAGAGAGATTTGTTTCAGGTATCAAAGTCACAGGAGCTGTTTCTAAAGTGGATTTTGGTGAATGCAGGCAGAGTTATCTGAGCAGCTCTGGCTCATCACAGCTCTGTGAGGATGCCTGTTTTGTTGGTTTTCCCTGTGGTTTCCCAGAAAATAAGAAGCCTGTCTCTATCACTTTTTGGCATGTTACTGAGATAAGCCACCAAACTGTGCTGACCCGAGGGGTGCAGTCTCTCCCTGTTCACAGCAGTGGCAGCTCTGTCATCATCACAGCTTGATGAAGATCGATGAGGACTGGCTCATCTTCTGCCCAGTGTCGTTGAGGGGAAAAACGCTAGAGATGGCTACATCCACAATTCCTTGGCAGAGCTCTGCATACAGCTTCCTAAGAGGTGAGAGAGAGAGAGAAAATCAGATACCCAGGCAGGACAAACCAGCAGACTCCCAGCCAATTTTTACGTAGAAATGCATATTCCCAGCAGGATCTATAAGATTCTACTCCCATTACAAGGAGTTTCAGGATGGTACACAGGAGGAGAGCAGCATCTCTTCCACCTCCTCCCTGCTCACACCAGCAACCATCTTCTTTTTCAATGGTGCTAATTCCCAATATTGACCCCTTCCAGAAAGGACCACAAAACCCATTCTCTGTGTTTACTGTCAGGACAGGCTTCTAAGCAGAGACTCCACACCCACAAGCCCCAGACTTAAGTCACCACAAGATGCACAGGGACTGAAAACATCTCAGGACTCCCTGTGCCAGTCTTCCAGCTCAGGGAGTTGTGATTTACTGAACCCTGCTCACGTGGGATTGTGCCACAGAGGGACTGGCTGGATGAAATGCTGTGCTGGGGTGCAGCTGTACACATCAGTTTGTGACCAGGCACAGAGGCTTCACAGGACCCTCAGACGTGTGAGGTGTGTTACACCATGGCACAACTCATACACAGCAGGATTAGGGAGAAGAAAGACAAGGTGTTTAAGATGAGTTAACAGTAGCTTTGTTTTCTCCTGTAGGAAATACGTGTGTAACCTCCCTGAATGTGCTGGCATCTGGGACATATTTAGTACCAAAGCTGTTTTTCCTAGGATTAACAATATCTTTTACTCCCTGCCACTGGGGCTACGTGACAGTAAGATGTTTTTGCAGCTCCTGGGAATGTTATTGCTTTCAGTAGCGAATTTTTTTCTCTTCAAATGGGAGCTGTGTGATACGAATGCTATAAATTAGAATAAACACGAACAGGAGAAGCCACAAATAGTCAAAACCTACCTCAGCTGTTTTCAATCTTCCAAGTGCCCAACAAAGCCCTTGCTCTGCCAAGAGGCACAAAACAAACAGGGCACTGCGGCAACCCAAATCCACCCAGCAACAGCCGAATTCTACCCCTACAGCAACACAAGGAGGTGCAGTAAGGCAGTACTGCACCATGATACACATTGTGAACAGGGCATTCTGGACACAGAAAGCTCCCCAAGCCCTAGCCCTGAAAAGGGTGCTGAACAGGCTGTCTGGTGGGTTGACCTGCATTTTTTATCCATTGTTAGTGATGATCTAATCTAATTTAATCTACATCTAATCTGATCAAATTCTAACATAGTGATGTACAGCCTGTTCTGCTTTGCTGCATTTTTTTAATCTGATACAGATGCTCACTTAGCAAAAATTTCTCATCTCCTGAAGTTGTCTCAATCACACAGTACAGCACCTCCTGCTGTGCCTACCCAGAAATGTTCAAGGCCAGGGCTGTTTGGCTGTTCCAGCCTCCCTGTGGCTACTGAAAGCTTTAATCCCGTCTCTGTGATACCAAAAGGGTTCATTCAATTTTTACTCTGCCTGTGAACTTTTAGTGGAGAAACACGGCATGCAAAATCTGCCTACCCAGCAAGAATGTCTGGAAGATAAGAAGACATCTGGCTCAGGAATGCAGGCACAGCCAAAACAAGGACTGAATCTGGGAACTTGGGGAGGGTTTTATGGTAATGGACAGATTGTAATATGCATGTAGTGAGTGTCTACAAGCAACACACTTGTACAATCACGTGGGCATGTAAGGTCAAGAGTTATCGCCTGTGTGACCTGAATAAATTATACCCTTCTTAATACTGAATTGGTTTTAAGGAGTCTTATTCCATTTCTTGAAGATTTGGTAACAGTAACTGGTGGGCCAGGCAGGAGATTGGCCTTGGAGCCTCGGTGGATCCGTGGCTGACAGGCCTTCAGCTGGCACTGAGGGATCCTCATGGGGGGACCCCTCGACTACGGACCTGTAAGAGACTCGAGGCAAGATCCCTGGGGTAAGCAAAGGCATCATTTAAATTACTTAAATATTGTAGAATAAGGGGGTTTGAGTTCCCCAACAGGGTTCAAGCCCCTGGGTAAGCTTACTGGGAGAGTTTGAGCCCCCTCACATTGGGGCTAGAGTTCCCCTGTCCGGGGCTCGAGTGCCCAAGAAGTATTAGGGGTTTGAGTCTCTGAGAGGTATTAGGGGTTGGAGTCCCTGGGAATTATCAGGGGCTAAAGTCCCCAGGAGACACTGTATCCAGCTTAGCTCCTAGTTTCGGAAAGGAAGACAAAGAGAGAAAAAAAATTGTTTCGTGCTACTGCAAATGCTATGTGCTCCCCTGTCCACGAAAAAAACCAGGCTCATTTTACAGCACCGGAGCACGCCCCCCCAGCCACTTTTCTGGTGGAGTTTGTTCAACTGCTTTGCATTATTTGCATTTTTGAATTCTTGAGAGCGTGTGCGTATGAGAGTGGTGTGTGTTGATTTGAGTTTGCTGGCGCATGAACACGGGCATGCCTGTGACATAAAATTCGTCTGCTGAGAGTGCTGGAGCGTGACTGAGTGTTTGCTGGGGTTTTGGAGTGTGACTGAACGTTGTTTTATTTTTGTGTGCCTGCCTGAAGTCGTGTTTGTGGACTTGAAGCGCCCTCTTGTGTCGGTTTTAATGATTGCAGGCTTGGCAGTCCCACTTCTGCCCCCTTCTCCCCCGTTACAAACCTGGAAACACCTTTCGAGTGTCGCCTTTCTGAGGTAACAGTTCGTGTACTTGTAATTATTGAATATGGGGGCGGTTTCTTCTAAAACTAAAGTGAGAGATGATATTCCAAATTCTCCACTGAAATGTATCTTGAACCAGTGGAAAAAGATAGGAGGAGACTCGCTAATTAAATCTACACTAATCCAATATTGTAATCAGCAGTGGCTGGTATATAAGCAAGACGACCAGGCAACATGGCCAGAAAATGATGCCTTAAATTACCACACCGTTCTGTAGAAGAGAGGAGAAGTGGAGTGAGGTGCCTTACGTAGATTTGTTCTTTAATTTCAGAAACCATCTGGAATGGCAAAGGGGATGTCTACCTGTCCCATCAGACCCCCCTCGTGTTCACTTTGGAGAAGGAAAGGGCAAAGGATCCGAGACTGAAGTGATGTTGTTCCTCTTGCAGTATCAGACACCGTTGTTTGAAATGCAATAGCTGACGGGAGGAGGATGATGTAGGAAAGATGCTGGCAACAGATGTGGGAGATATGGGGACAGAGAATCTGGTTGTGCCTGATAATGGGGAAGGCACAAGCAGGGGTTGAGCAGTCGGGGGAGAGGCAAGAGCTAATTTCAAGTCAGGTGGTGGGCGAACCCCGGGTGAGCAGGAGGTGAGAAAGCAGGAGGCAGGTGAGCAAGAGGTGAGAAAGCAGGAGGGGTAAGCAGAAGGTGACAGCTCAGCTCCAGGAGGGGGTGGGATCTCACGGCCCGGTGGTAGTGAAGGTACCTTTTTCCCCAATGGATCTTGAGGCATGGGCAAGACAGGCAGGCCCTTTTAGGTAAGATCCAGAGAGGGTAGCTAAAGTATTTGAAAACATTCTTAAGACACAGAACCCAGATGGAGAGATATTCAAATTCTGATAGATAATCTATTAGATTCCACAGAAAAAGAGATGGTACTCAGGATTGCTAAGAAGAAGGTGGACAGGATGGTTATGGAAGGCAGGTTACCAGGAATGGTGACAAAGCATTTTCCCTCCCAGGACCCCATATGGGACCCCAACACCAAGGGAGGGAGAGCTGCCCTGATATGGTATCAGAATTAGATATTATTTGGCTTTAAATATGCAATGCCAAAGGCAATCAATTGGTCTAAATTTTATGAGGTGAAACAAGAACTACATGAAACACCGAGTGAATCCGCGGAATGTCTCAGGGTAACTGCCAGGAGATACACGAATATCAATCCAGAAAAACTCAAAGTGGCTGTACAGCTGGCTTCTATATTTATAGGGAACTTAGCCCCAGATATTAGGAAACAGTTACAAAAGACAGAGGAAGATGACTCTCATGACTTAGGAAAACTTTTACAAGTGGCCTGGTCAGCTTTTAGTAATAGGGGAGAGGAGGAAATGAATGAGATCAAGGACATGGAAAAGGAAAAGGACGAGAGACAAAAGAAACGGGACCTGGAAAAGGAAGAGAGAGGAAGAAAATGTGAAATTGAAAGGGAGGAGAGAGAAAAGAAATGGGAGAGAATAGAAAGGGGGGAGAGAGAAAGAAGTAAAGATGCAATGCTAAGAGCAGCTCTGCAGAGGATGCCATCTAATTGTGGAACAGGGAGAGGCCTTGCCCTGGGAGGATTTATGCCAAATCAATGTGCATATTGTAAAGGTTTTGGGCACCGGAGAAGGGAATACCCTCAGAGGCTGAGGGGGGCGTGGGTAACAGAGCTACCCCCAAATCAAGAATGATGGGAACTGGGTATGGAAACTCCAGCTGAACCTCTGGTTACCACAGAACTGCGGAAACAGAAAATTGCCTTTTTAAATAGACACTGGGGCTACTTATTCAGTATTAAATACAAACCAGGGAAAATTAAGCCAAGAAACTGTAAATGTTGTCAGTGCAACAGGGAAAGGGGAAAAAACGAACATTCTTTAACCCCATTAACTTTAAATTTGTATAACAGTGGCTAACACACCAATTTTTATGTATGCCAGAATGTCTGATTCCTCTTTTGGGAAGAGACTTGTTAAGTAAACTGGAAGCTCAAATTGTATTTAAAGATGGAGAAATACAATTACTGGTACCTGAGACTAAAGCCATCAAGACAAGAACTTTTATGTTGCAGGGAGCTCTGGAACCAGACAATTCTGGAGAAATACTGAAAGTCATAGAAAATGCAGTAACACCCCTGGTTTGGGCCAGTGGAACTCCAGGCTATTTCGGATGAGCTCAGCCTGTGTTACCCTAACACCTGGATCAAAGCCAGTAAGGCAGAAACAATATCCGTTAAAACTATGAGCTAGAAGGGAATTGAGAGTAACTGAAAATTTCAGGGAATGTGGGTTATTGATAGAATGCCTACTTTGCCAGTTAAAAAGCCTGGGACAGACAAGTACAGGTTAGTACCAGACCTACGAGTGATCGATCAAATACTTCAGGATATCCACCCTGCTGTAGCCAATCTCAAAACTGGCTACTTATCTAAAAGCCCAGAATAAAGAGGGTGGATGGCTGGTAATTCCCACTAACCAGGTCACAGTCCCACCACAACTGATGCTACAAACCCTAAAGGAGAAACAACCAGCAAACCCACTGGGGAACCAATGCTACGGTAACAAGTCTACGGAATCAGATACTCAGTGTCTGTATGACAGAAATTGTCAAGTCTGTTACAGAAAAATGCCTGATGTGTCTTAAAAATAATCCTTTGAATTTAAAAAGACCGCCTGCAAGGATCACTAAAAGAGGAAACACTCCCAGAGAATACTGGCAAATTGATTTTTCTCAGCTACCACACCAACAAGGATACAGGTATCTCCTAGTATTAGTGGATGCCTTTTCTGGGTGGCCAGAAGCTTTCCCCGGCCACACCAACAAGGCCAGGGAAGTCACCAAGGTACTCTTCAAAGAGATAATACCCAGGTTTGGAGTGCCTATAGGGATGTCATCTGATAGGGGACCCTGTTTTGTACCTGAAGTATTACAGCAATTTAATAAGCAGTCAGATGTTAGTTGGGATTTACATACTCCATAGAGACCGCAATCTAGGGGAAGGGTTGAGCGAATGAATCAAACTTTAAAGAGACAAATTAGCAAAATGTGTCAGGAAACTTCCATCAAATGGCCACAGGTGTCACCATTAGCTTCGTTACCAACTAGAATACAGCCCTGAACTAGCCTGAAAGGTGAGCCCTTATGAGTTAATGTTTGGGAGATCGTATTCTGTTACAACTTTCCCTGAATGTAAGGAACAAATTGGGAATGAAGAAATAGAACAATATTTAGTTTAAATGGGGAAATCCTGGAATGAACTAAGAAGGTTTATCATTCTCTCAGAACCTCTTACGCTATGCACCCCAGTTCATTCATTTCAGCCTGGAGATCACACGTACATCTAGACCTGAAAATCACAACCACTTCATGAGCAGTGGAAAGGACCTTATCCAGTTCTGTTGACTACAAGAACAGCAGTGAAAGTGAATTAACTCCCGGATTCATTGCACTTGAATTAAGAAGGCTCTCAAGTCAGAGTGAAAAACACTGGATCTCTGTGGCTGAAAATTGAAGAAAATTTAATGTTAACTTTAATCCAAGGGTTTGGCAAGATGTACAATCTGTCCAGTGTTACAGTTTGCCTCCGCATCCCCGGTTCAGCTGGGGAAACTGTTCCCTGAGGAATTATCCCTATAGATGTGTCAGTGATGTTTCAATCTGACAACAGCAATGCTATCCAAAAGGCCTCTGAAACTAATTGGCTAAATAAAATTCTTTAAGGAATAGGGAGATCATCCCTGAGAGGACAGCTGGCTGAAACACTGGAAACCACCATAGTTGTAATTGTAGTAATTATTGTAAAAATTATAAGCATTGCTATTGGTTACGTTTGCAAAATTATCAGCCATAATCTTGCAAGAATGTATACACAACAGATAGAAATCTGAGTTGAAACTTATCAAATGGCCTTATGGAATTGGAGAAGTTTCGAAGGGGGGAATTGATACCAAAAGGGTTAATTCCATTTTTACTGTCCCTGTGAACTTTTAGCAGAGAAATAACACATGCAAAATCTGCTTTCCCAGCAAGGACAGTTGGAAGATAAGAAGAAGACATCTGGCTCAGGAATGCAGGCACAGCCAAAATAAGGACTGAATCTGGGAACTTGGGGAGGGTTTTATGGGCAAATTGTAACATGCATGTAGTGACTGTCTATAAGCAACACACTTGTAAAATCACGTGGGCACGTAAGGCCAGGAGTCACCCCTCATGTGACCTGAATAAATGATGCCCTTCTTAACACTAAATTGGTGTTATGGAGTCTTATTCCAGTTTTTGGAGATTTGGTAGTATCTGCAGCATCCACAGAGTTCTGGGGTCCTGCTGCCTGCAAATTTAGTCACTCGCAGCTGCTGCCCTTAACACTACTCATTTATCAAGTGTTCATATACAGAGCAGCCACCAGTGGCTCCACAGGAGAGACTGAGAAACCATCTGACTCCCAAAGTGTCAAATCTGCAACACAACTTCAAACCAAGAGTAATAAAAATGATCCAAGTTATACTGAAACCCATCTGTTCAAAAACCAAGGTTAGTGCCCCATCTCATGTGGGAAAGGAGCTGAGGGATACCAAACACAGAGACAGGGGCAATGAACCCAAAACAACTGGCACTTAGAGCACTGACCAGTGTGGGTTAGCCTAAAAAACTCCCCTGCCATTCACTTTCTTTCACCTTTTTCACTCGGAGCTGGGTTAGGCATGTGAATGGTGGCATTGCAAGGGTGTTACAGGAACTGATTACTCACTGGGCACATGCTGGGGCCCCGTTGACCTCTATTAGCCAGACCTTCAGCTCCTCATCCACCATGAAGTCAAAGCCAAAGAGCTGGAAGCTCTGGTAGTGAAGATGCTTTGTGCTGATTGCAGGCTCTATACACATAAGGCAGCTTCTGTGAAGGGAAGAACAGAAACTCAGGATGAAGATCCCCGTGGACACACCTGCTGCACTGCAACTTCTTAGGGCACGTGCATAGCACAGTTAAGTGAAAGGGGTTGCCCTGGAAATAACCCAAATTACAACATACATCCAACACATGCCATGGTAACCAGGTCCCTGCAAGTGAGATCCTGCAACCATGAAAATGCATGTGGGGACACCCCCGACTTAACTCCCAAAGAGCTGGAGAGCAGCATCCTCCCTCACTACTGCATCAGGCAAGCTGAAAAACATGATGTGCAGTGCCAAAAAAGGGTGCAGCAGGTCCCCAAGGAACTGCCACTGGATGCTCATTTGCCTCCAAGTTCCTGAAGGATTATGTCATGTCTTTTTAGTGCAATCATCAGCAACGGGATACTTGAAAAGTAAATTCCTTCACGAAGGATTGCTTTGTCAAGACCTGGATTCTCTGCAGCACTGTGATCTCTGAGATCTCTCCAAGCATTTTCTGTTCCCAGGAGGGAGCTGGCTCTGTGTGGGCTGAGTAAGATGACCTAGGCCAACGCAACGTGCTGCTGCTTGCTCGTGGTGGGGGAAGCATGGAGAGCATGCAGACTTGAGTCCAGCTTCATTTCCCTCTTGCACCTTGTGCCTTTTCTAAAATCAGCCTCTCTCAGCCCTGTCTTTTGACCTGCTCTTTTCCCTTTTCACTCCATCTGTCTCCAGTCACAGCTGGCAAAATGCAGACACACTGACACATACCACTGAGGCAACAGCACCTGTGGAGGTGCCTTTTCACTCAGCAATGACATTGGGGTATTTATGGCCTTATCTTAAATTTATGCAATTGAAACCCTTCTCTTCTTGGTCAGTCTGCTTCTCCAGCTGTCCATACACATTCCCTGTCACTGAAGGGTTATGTTGTCCTAGGCAGCAGGCAGCTGGCTACCTTATTATGTGTTTGATTTGCAGTAAGATGCTATTCTCAAACGTTGTGTTCAGGGCATCCATCAGATACTGGTTGAACTCCTCGAAGAACATTTCATTCCCTTCCTCATACCGCCCGTAGTTTTTGGAATATTCCTTCTGAATGCAGTGATTGGTCAAGTGGCAGGTTTTGTCCTGGAAATTAGCACTGTTATATGGTTCGGAAGAGGTCCGCAGGACACCCTCTCTGTAGAGGTAGATATTATATTGATGATCCACGAGAACCCAGCTCCTGGGGGACAGGAGAACAAACTCTAGTCTCAGTGGCTCAAAGAGAAACAGCACAAAAAAGAAAACTGGTATAACAGAAGCAGAAAAGGTTACCTGATGTCAAACTTGCGATGCCCTGGCTCTAAAAGTAGAGGATTCTCCAGGTATTTCTGAATCACATGCACTTGTCCCTGCTCATCGATGAAGTCCAGGAGCTCTGCAGCCTCTGAAGAAATCAGGATCCCTTCCCCTGGGAAGGAAGATGAAGAAAAAATTAGGTAGAGGATCCTTCTACCTTTGTTGGAGGTTTTTCAGGCCCCAAGAGGACCGTGGCCCATTTGCCAAAAAGGCCATGCAACACGCAAGAACTGAGGGACTCAGGGTCGGTCAGTGCCCAAGCGACGTCACATTTGCTCCATGGCAAGGAGGGAATCTGTGCAGGGATCTCCTTCTTACCATGCCACAGAGCCTCTGGCTGCCCAGGCACCAGGCCTAATGCAAATGGGAACCAAGGGGAGCTGATATGGCATGGCCTGCCTGTGGCACGTCTGTAGTGGGGTGGCTGTCGAGCTGCGAGGAGGTGCACAGCAGACAGGGACCTTGGCAAGCACTGAGGCAGCTGCTTGGTTTAGGGGGGATTTTGTTTTCTTTTCCTATTTGGGTTTGGCAGGGTAGGGAGGTATGGTGGTGTTTGTATTTGGCACTTGATGAATTTGGTTTTGTTTTCCCCTGGTTTTCAGCAGTTTAGAGAACAGAGGGTTTGGCACATTTTTTGTAAGTTTTTTGCCTTTTTTTTTGTTTGGTGGGGGAGGGAGGTTTGTGGGGCTTTTTTACTCTAGACTCAAGACTTTCTTTCCCTGTCTGGCTTCTCTGGCTGCCAGAGGCAGTCACACACGCACCCTTGTGCAGTGTTGTCCTGCTAACTGAGTTCATTTAAGCTACTATTAAAATCACTGTTGAGTAAGGAAAAGTACTATTTTAAATTGTTCATCCATGTAGTCAGTGTTCCTGCTGTGGAAGCTCTTCATTAAAAAAGTTAAATGTGCCATTCAAATACTCCCACATTTTGGCTGAAGCTGTCACTGTTCATATCTTGCAAGAGCCCAAATATGAAACTTCTGTTGCAGAGCAATAAAGAGAGACCATATTCCTCCTGGGATTTCACAAAGGAATGGCATGGTGCTATGAGAGAGAAGTCAGCTCAGGTAAAGTTATTGAACATTTCTCTGGTACTATGCCCATTCTTCAGGCTTAACTTTTTGGACTAAACCTGCTGACTTAGCCTTAATTTTGTGCTGAGTGTTTAGGAGGAAACACTGTGTGAAAAAAACCCCACTCTTCAAGGGGGCACTGGAGGGATAATATAGGTTTGGAGAACAGGCAGGGTTGGACAGGATCATCCCATGAAAAATGCTCCAAGCTGTGACTTCTGACGGTTGCCGTTGACAGAGCCCTGCAGGTACTCCCAGTGCTCCATGCTCTGCTCAGAGCTTCCCAGCCCTACTGACCTCCCATTCATCCCAGCACCCTCCACTGAAAGGAAGTCTATCATCAAATATCTTTCTCACCCATGCTTTATGCAGGGGGCAGGATGTTTTAGTCCCCTGATCATGGCAGAGCCAGGCAGAGACTTGCACTGGCACAACTTCAGGCTGTGCACTGGGGGAAGGATGGGAACAACATCCCTAAGGCAGTAAAGCCTCTGCAGTGGGAGGATCAGCAGGCACCCGTTCCACACTGGACAGATGGCAAAGCCAGGGGAGGGTTAGTTTAACTGTGCACCTTGTCACCAACCCAGTGAGGCAGCAAAGCAGCTTATGGGGGGCAGCTGTTCCTTCCCTCAAAGGAAACACCAAAACTCTAGCCACAGCTAAAAACACTTAAATGTTTAAGTCAAGGCATCTTAAACCTTTAATTTTCCTATTATTGATGGATGATCAACCTCCCATTAGACCTGTTCCAAGTCAGGGCTGTGCCTGAGCTGCCTCGGTAATTAGTATGAACAAGGTTTCTCCTTCATCAGAAGTAATCCCCAGACATTAAAACATCCCTCTAGAAGATTACCATAAGACTCTCCTTTCCACTTTAATTTGCAGCAGCACACTAATGAATACAAAAGGCTACTCTGCTTTAGTACAGGAAAGATGGGATCACACTTGCATGAAGCATTTGGAGAGTTTAAACCTCCTCATCCTGCAACAGACCACAGCAACGACCTTCTCAATTGCCCAGACTGATTTTTTGCCAGTTTACCACACAGAAACACATTCCCTCACTGGCATAATGAAAGGATTCATGTCCCCTTCATTCCTGATGAAAGTAAGGATACTCTTCAGATGCATCCTGGTAACACAGCCAAGGGAGCAGAGCAGCAAGGGAAACCAGTTTGAAAGACAGTTTTATCGTGCAGCCACCTCTGGCTTTCACATTCTCTTTTTGTAAGACTGCATCAAAAGTGACTCTGCAAATATGAGTAATACATGTAGGCTTGCTCCCTTTGAAAAGACCAGGTCCCTTCCTCAGGCTGGGCTCTGCTGGCAAGGTAAGTTTTTAAATATAGCCATTCTAACAATGTGCCCGTGGTAACACCATAACTGACACTCAGCACACAGTTATCAAAGCATTACATCTACAGCTGTGTCCAGCTATTCCACAGCTCATTATTTCTGTAGAGCAAATGATGTAATGACCCTGGAACAAGGAAGGACACATTATCACTTGGGTATCTATTGCCCTATTCAATTTAAAGGGACATACAGACACTGCACTGCTTGTCTTTGCCCTGAGTCTTGTGGGGAAGCCTGCTGACCTCCTCCCCATATCCTGTGCTCCCTCTTACCTCCTGCTCTCCGCATTCCCCTCACTTGCTGGTCCCTGCTGCCTTCTCCCTGCAGCACTGTCTCACATTTTGAGGTGCATGTGTAGAGAAGTGGAGGCCTTTTCACTGCCATGCATGTTTAGGTAGCCCATGCACGCTACACTGCTTGTCAGGAGCCCCATGCTGGCTTGACTGGCATGCAGTTGGTAGGCGAAGCCCTTCACAGACAGACTACACAGCAGCTTGGCGCAGCCAAACCCTGGGACTCTATGGATCATGTAAAGAGGGAGGAATAACGAGAAATAGCCCATGGTGCAGGGGAATGAACCTTTGGCACCAGCTGAGGACTTGGCGATCCAGACGTTGCCTTCTTTGCCTTCCCGCCGCCTGTTGTAAGCTGCCAGGAACACTTCCCGCTCATCCGTCCTTGTGTTGTTGATGAGATGGTGAATTCCATTCTGTGCTGGAGCCACCGGGGTCTTCAAGTTTGTTGGGTAAATCACATATGACTCAGGAAACCATGTGCAGGACTCCGACAGCTCAGGGCTTGTCTTGATTAGCCTGGGTGAAGAGAGACAGGCTGTTAATCTCTGGAGTGTCCCCACCTGCATGGGAATCATTGAGTATGGAAAAATCATCATCTACTGGGCTCTTCTGCTTGACGATTAATAGGAGTTTACAGAGAGTCTGTGCTAAATTATTGTATTTTCCTCAGACCCTTGAAATTAGGGTTTTCCTAAAGATATCATGGCAACCCCAACCCACAGCCAAGCACCACTCTGAACCAGAACCTGCATGCTTTCATTAAACATTTTATTGATACCATGGCTATCATGAAACTAACAGCTCAGAAGTTTCCATGTAACTAGAGCTTGCGGTGTATTCCCCACATCATCTCTGCACAAGGGAATTGAGGAGGTATGTTTGCTTACATGGATCAGGGCAGGAAGGATGCTGTGATCACAACCAAAAAAAAAAAAGGAAGCCAGAGCCGTCATGTTCTCTGTGCTGGTGCTTAGCCTTTGATCCCATTCCCACTGAGCCCTGACCAACTGTCCCAGTTGTGTATGAAGACCACTGGGAACCCACAGAAAACAAGGACACAGCTACATGTTTCACTTCCCAAGGTATCTGGGATCCCCCTTGCCCCACGCAGTCTCCAATCTCTCTGGCACATCTCTCCTACCAGTAATGCCTGGAGATGCCAGCAAACTCCTGTTAGCAGGGCCCAGGTCTGTTTCCTTTCAGAGTCAAGGGAGCTGCCAGCCTGTCCAAATGCTTTGCTTTGCTCAAGGCCAAAAGCAGAGCTCATGATGTGCTGACTCTTGACTCCCTCTGTGCATCTGTGCCTCTCTGTTGAAATGGCAGTCAGTCAGTGACACCCTGGGGGCCCTGAGGAATGTCATTTGCTGTCCTTTGGGTTCACAAGTAGATTGATGCACGGTTGACCCTACAGTTAGAAAGGTCAGCCAAGCTTCAGGAGATTAAAAACAGGTGTGCAAGTGCTTTTAGCACTCTAGATAATGGGCCAAAGGGGAATCCAGCTGAGGAGCACTGTGAGTGCTTGTTAAAAAATACTCTGCCACTTTCTGAAAAACACCATCACCACTGCCAAGAAAGCAACTGGGAACAGGTTCTTAGCAGGGGAAGGAAAGGCCTTGGATGAGCAAACACAGTCTGCAGGACTGCATCAGTGAGAGGCAGCACAGACTCTCGTGGTGAATCAAACACTGCCAAGAGCTCTGACATGAAGATGCCCTGGTGGCTGCAGAGTTTGCACAGGGACGAGGGTTATCTACAATGAAAGTTCATCCACATTTCCCCAGGAGACCCTGGCATGGCAGGTCATGCAGAAATAACTCCCAGAGCTCTTCCTGGAGATGTCTCCAAGCATTTGTTTGGTCAACAAATTTGATTAGCTAAAGGCATATTAATGTCTCCTCTCTGTATGAAACAGAAAATAAAAGGAGGTTTTAATTAAATATCTACAAGGCAAAAGAGCAGATATGTTTGGGTTTCTTTTCCTTTTGTCTTGGCTCTAATCTGATTCAATACACTCCATGGTTTCAAGTAGATATAACTCAGTGGAAATGGCATTTCCCCTGAAGCTACAAAGAGGCCTTTGTGCACACAAATAGCTCTAGAGACCAGCACAGGAGGCTGAAGACAGCACAGGCTAGGACACTCCCAGGGCAGCTGTTCTGTGAAATACCCTCCAAACAGGTTCAGCACTCGACAAGGGTTAGAAGAAAAACTTCTCCAGGCCCATCTAACATTTCAGTGAATTTCTTACTTCACCAGAGATGCTTTGCGGCACAGCTTGTCTGCTCCCCTGTAGTAATTCACCAGCTGCACAAGTCCAGGTTCATGGCCTAAGAAGGGGAAACACAGAGGTCAGACAAACTTCTCAAATAAAAAACAGAGAACAGCTGCTTGGTGCAAAGGACCTGTGCAGAAGGGGAAAAAAATCCCAAAAACGAGCCTGTTTCCTTGCCCTACATTTCAGAAACAGGTTGTAAGCTGGACTGGCTCCTGTGGTTTCTTTTGTTTATTTGCAAAAAACCATGTATTTACCCACCAAACAGAGTGCTAAACTGATGGGTACCTCCTTACCAACACTGGACTCCACACCACAGCCTGACTGCCTTCACCTTTTCACAGTACAGAAAACTTGTGCTCAGCTGGAAGCTCTCTGGGAGGGACCAGAATCCTGAAAAAGGATTCAGAGTTTTACTTATTCTCCTTGGTGTTTGCCTGGGAAAAACGGCCTGGAGCAAACACTACCTTAAACACTAGGCAGCTGCAAGATCACAGAGAGTGAACATCTATTTTCAGCCCGAAAATCACATACCTGACCTGGGTCACTTTTTTATTCACAAATCTTTATATACAAGATAGCTGAAAACCATCCTACAGAAAAGATATGTAACTACAGGCACTCAATGTACAGCCAGCACTGCCAGTTGTTTTTTTTACTGAAAATAGTAAAAACCCTCAAATTTTCTCCTGTTTCCAGTTTATCTTGGGGAGACACATCCTCATTAGTTTCCTGAGCATCACTGTGGAGCAGTGGGCTGCAGTGTAGAGTCTGGTGGCCAGCAAAGAGGGACCACGAGGCAGGAAGGGAAACTTCCTGGGCATGTTGTGAGGTCTGTACCATGCATTTACTGTGATAAAAAAGCTGCCAAGGCACTGACCAAAGTGGCAAACCTCCCCTGACCAGCAGGGCATACTCCAGCATCCTCTCCTACATGAGGCCTCTGCAGCCTCCTTCTCCTTTCCATCCCCTTGGCACAAACTGCTTTTCCCCTAGATGCAGACACAGCTAAAGGGCACAGGCCCCCAAGAATTAGGTTATCAGTGAGAGCTACAGAGGTCCTGCAGCTGGACAGAAGCAGTGGTGCATGCTGAGTCCCCACTTCTCCCAGTGATCCAGCTTAGGCCCTGAGTAATGCAAATCCCTACAGTTCCCTGAATTAATGTCTGCTTCCAGCCAGTAGAGCCCTTAGGAAAACCAAGCCAGCTTTCCTGCAACAGTTGCTCAGGAAGACGAACCAGAGAAGATACAGCTTTTTGGAAGATGTACCAAAATAACCACGTTATTTTTGATCTGAATCTATTGATTTCAGACAACCAGTTCCTGTTATAGGAGGATGGTTTAAAGAAGCCAGTGCCAAAGTATGGTCCTCTCCACATGTTATAGATGTGCCTTGGCTGGGAAAAACGGTTTGAATTTTTGGCATCCCACAGCAACACATGCTGAAGGGCTCACTGAAGCCCTTCCATCACTCCAGGACACTTTTGGAGGATGGAAGGTGTTAGGAAGAGATGGCCACAAGCCCACCATGGCTGGATGTGCTGTGCATGCCCACTCACACCAAAGAACTGCACTCATTCTGCAGTGAGGCCTGACACTTGCAGGTCCTCCATGCTGGGCATGTTAAGGCACAGGTCTGCCTGCTGTGCCTGCTGCCAGCATGTGTGAGCATCCTTACCACTTAAGCCTCTCCCAGTGTTTCCCTGCCTGCTCCAGACCCTGACGCTGGGAGGTGACCAGATGGCATTGCCATGTGATGGGGACTTTCCACTCACAAATGTGGAGGAGATAAGGGAAGAGGTGCTGGAGCTGGTGACTTGCAAATCTGGAAGAGCAGTCAGAGATGGGTCTCTGCTGCAAGACAGGGGCTGCAAAGCTGTCCTGCACCAGAGCTGCTGGAGTAAGGGGACTCTGCCTATTCTGACGTTTCTGCAGCCAGAAGTAGTGCTGAAAAATCACCCCAGAAGGAAAGAAACCAGGGCCAAGATGACAGTGCATCCCTGCTCTCTGCCACGCCCTGCAACACTGCCAGTGCCTGGCTTGGCTCTCCCTGCTTGTGGGCAGTGCATGGCACTCTCCGTCCCTGCTCCTGGGCTCTGCACCATCCAGTGGGGCAGAGGGCCAGGGTGGCTGTGCTGGCAGACCCACCTGCCAGGGGACAGGCAGTGGGCACAGCAGGCAGGGGACAAGCCTGGTCAGGGCAGCTCCCTGCACCCTGCATGTTGGCAGGGTGACAGTGGGGGTCAGGCAGCAGAGGAAGAGGTGGTGGGGCAGGGGGTGTATGGGGCCCTACACGCACAGAGCCTCTGGAATTACCCACACCCTGCTCTAGGCAGGGTCTAGTGCTGTCACCCTCACCAAGCCCTCCAGAGGCACATCTCCAGGCTCATCTCTGGGGTAAGGTTTGAGCGCGCCTGGCTTAGACCTGTTCTCCCTCCTGTCTCAAAGAGCAGAAACCCCCCCAACACCACGTAAGCTGAGCACCGCAATGTCCCCACCCAGCACCAGGCAGAGAATGCCACCGAAACCACCGTGACCCCCACAAACCCACGCTGTGTGCCTGGAGTCCCCTGTAGCGGTGCAGACAGCCCCAAGGGCATTGCTGCAGGACAACGAAGCCGGTCCGGGAAGCAGGAGCTGCACCCGGAGCGGGGGCTGGGATCCTGGGGTCTGCCACGTATCACACAGGGGTCGCCGGGTGACCCCTGTCCCCCCACCGCCCTTCCCACTGCTTCACCACAGCACAGGCCTCGAGCTGGGCGGGGGGTTTTGGGGGGCACCGGTGAAACCACTCCCCGGGAGTCTAGGAAGGGATCCTTCGAGCCCTGGCTGGCATCAGTAGGGCCTGCAGAGAGTCCTGCCAGGGTCAGGAGGCGGCTGCACAGGGACCCTACGGTGCCTGACCTTTGTTTTGGCGACGGAGGCCGGGACGGTCGCGGAGCCCCCGGGGACAGGGAGCCCCGCACACCGTCNGCACACCGTCACAGCGACAGGGCGGTGAGGGGGCCGGCGGGCACCGCCCCCCAACCCGCGGGGGCTGTGCCGGGGCGCGCCCTGCCCGTGCCCGCAGCGCTGTCAGGAGGCTGCGGCGACCCGCGGGGACGCTGCCCTGCGGCGGGCGACACCGGGGCGGGGAGGGCACAGCGGCATCCCTGGGCTGCAGGGGACCGGGGGGAGGCCGGGCCCTGCTGCCGGCGGCGGCGGCCGCGGGGAGGATCCTTACCCAGCCTGCCGAAGGGAAGCCGGTTCCTCTCGCCCAGCATCAGGTTGAAGCGGGGGTTGTCCCTGCGGAGGCGCCGCCACTGCCCGCTGGCCAGCAGCAGCCGGCTCACCTCGGTGTACACGCTGCTGCCCTCGTCCCGCACCACGAAGGTGTACATGGCGGCGGGGCCGGGGGGGAAGGGGCGGCCCGCCCTACCCCCGGCGGCTCACGGGGCCCCGCCGCAGCCCAGGCAGGGCCCTGCGCGGCCGCCGCCGCCC
>WBMZ01008305.1:0-90969 GCA_013400975.1 Atrichornis clamosus
ATAATAATAATAATAATAATGGAGTAACCATTCATAATTATAAACTATTTAAGTGGTTGTTTAATCTCAGTTGAACCTTGAAATTAAGCTAGAAATTACATTGCCATTTTTTTCTTTTGGATCCTAGCTTTTTTTCTGGTAGACAGGAAAGCTCATGATACTAAAAGGAGAATGCAGTTAAGCACATACATCTTTTAGTAGTTTGCACCCAGTACAAAATTTCCCATTAGAAAAATAGGCTACTCTATGAAAAGTGCATTTTTAAGAATCCTTTCAGAGCCCGTCTACAAACCTAGTAATTGAAGTATTAAAGTAGTTGGGCTTGCACAGATAGAGTCAACTAGAACTTGTTTTTGGAGGCAAAACTTAGGAAATAATTCAGCTGATGGACACCATGAGACAAAAAACCAATCCATCACACATCAAGTATTTTAGCACAGTAGGGCTAAAAAAGTTTTAAAAATTCATTCTTGTCACTAAGCAGATAAGAGTTGAAGAGTAGATTTATTGATTAAGAAGGTGACAGTCACTTTCCAGATTATAATGTCACTCTAACAACACTGCTTTTCCAAGGAGAGTCTAAGGAAACAGAAACCTCCAGGAAAAACTATTTCAGATATGAAAAGGATTTAAAAAAGAATGCATTCTAATCAATATTTAATCATCTGTTAGTATCAGATACGCAAAGTTTAAAAAACTAGCCTTCTAGCTATATTGACAATGGTTATCTGTGACAATATTCCCTCAGATGCTTTGTTTGTGGTTTAACAGTTTATATAAATAAATATTTCTTTTTGTCAGTATAATTTTAAAGGGTTATAAAGTGTGCATTTCGTATTTCTGTCTGTTTTCACATTATCTAGCTAATGGTTCTGATTAGAATACTTAAGTATTTAGGCGGTTGTGATTAAGATTACTTTTTTTCCATTCTATAGCTTATCATAAATTCAATGGCTTTTTTGGACAAAGCATTTTGGAATCTGACATAAGTATAATGCCTGACTGCTTAGAAGCACAAAAAAACCATCCCAGCTTGAGGTACAATGTACCAATTCACAATAACAGTAAAACTTAGTCCTTATCCTCCAGCAGTTCTCTGTGTGTTTTGAATGGTTCACCACAAGTCTAAAATACTCAGTTGTAGAATTAAAGGAATGCTGCATACAGATTTCAAATGGTTTGAACTGAACTGGAAATATGTCTAAAGTTGCCAGAAATAATAACCAGTAATAGGTCAATCCTTGTGAACTACTGTATTAATCTATTTTTGCTTATTTTCTTAAATAATTTTAAAGTATACAAATTGTTAGGAACTTTACTTTTCAGTTTTGCAGATATTCTTCTCCCAAAGATCAATGTCCTCCCTTTCACTTTCTATTATATGTGGACTTGATCAGGCTGAGGAAGTAAAAATATTTATATTCAAAATATTAATTTACGTTTTAATTAAATCATTAAAACATTAACATGTTCATTTTTTGGCCTCAAAAGCAAGAAATTTTTTTGTGTCTGCAAAATCAAACATTGAAATAATAAAACATAACTTAAAAGAGGGAACAGGTATTTCACAGCAGCTCATTTAATTCAGTAGTTGCAGAAAGAACATAGACTTGGCTGAGATAAAATAAACAAAAATTGCATGATTAGGTAAGCCTGAGAGAATAAATTTTTCTCTATTTTACTTTTGAGGACAGAAAGAGCATAATAATTTTATTCAAAATGTGGCAAGATAACACTAAAGGTTCTGAGATAGCCATTCCTCAGAATAGGTTTAATTTCTGCAATCCTTAATGACATTTTGAAAATGCAAATATTCTTTACTATGTTTCACCTGTAGACTTTCTATGAGGAGGAGGAATATGATGTTTTCACCTTTAGCCAACTGATGAAACAGAAATTTATGAGCCAGGTAAAGATCTACAGGGGATTTCAAATTAAAATTTAATTGGTAATAGAGGAAAAAAAAAAGATAATTTTTTTAAAAGCTCCATTGGCATGATTTTGGGAATCACTTCAGATGCATAAGTTGTATTTCAGACTGGGAATTATCTTTTTATACTTTAGAATATACATTGCATTTTGAATGTGTCACTCTGACAAAATCCTTGCACCTAGTACTTAACCAAATTTGAGAGCCCTTGTTTAATTCAACACAACCCCTCAAGCACGCTGGTCATCACAACAACCCCCTGCAGTGCTACAGGCTGGGGAAGAGTGGCTGGAAAGTGTCTGAAAAGGACCTGGGTGTGTTGGTCAACAGCAGCTGAACATGAGCCAGTGTGTGCTCAGGTGGCCAAACAGGCCAATGGCACCTGGCTCGGAACAGGAGCAGTGAGGCCAGCAGAACCAGGGCAGTGACCATCCCCCTGTATTGGTGAGGCCACACCTCCAGTCCTGTGTCCAGGTCTGGGCCCCTCACAGCAAGGACATGGAGGTGCTGGAGGATGTCCGGAGAAGGGCAACAGTGCTGGTGAAGGGTCTGGAGTGCAAGTCATATGAGGAGCAGCTGAGGGAGCTGGGGGTGTTCAGCCTGGAGAAAAGGAAGCTCAGGGGGGACCCTATCACTCTCTACAACAAAATGAGGGTGTAGCCAGGTGGGGGTCAGGCTCTTCTCCCAGGCACCTGCTGATAGCACAAGAGGAAATGGCCTCAAGCTGTACCAAGGCAGGTCAGGAAGAATTTCTTCACTGAAAGGGTAGCCAAGGATGAGCAAAGACATGAGGACACTTTTTTTTTGTGAACATTATCACTCTAAAGCAAGTATGGCTCAGAGACTGGTGCACTGGCACCTACTCCTGTCACACAAACTTTGCAATCACATGTCCTAGTGTCACAGAAAACAGTCAAACAAGTGCTAAGAGATTTCAACTCTTCAAATACCTGGATGTCAGATACTTTATAATTCTGTAGTAAAAACAATGATCTTATTAAATTTTCCACTGAGAATTTAATCTTGCTTTTTTGAAAGTCAATCAAAAACCTCATTTATTTCTGAGAAAGCCTATTTATTACTGAAATCATTTTGTGTAACTTGTATTTTTATGTAATCTCTCCATACATTATTTGAAATAATCCTAAAATTCTGTTAACTCTTGAAACCCATAAATATTCTTGAATTTTTATAATCTTTCATCCCATATATATAGACAATTGCTTTTCAGTATAGATATTTTATTTCAGGTGTTTTAGCAGAGGATTACAGTGCTTTTCTTTTTTGTTAAAAAATCCTTTCTTCTTTCAATTTTTGATAGTTATTATTTGAAGGTAGTTAGAATGATGGTATTAAATTCTTTTAGCTTGATTCACTCTTTATCAGTTTTATTACTTATTCTTTATCAAACTCACTCTTGTCAATCTACTTTTCAGGCTTGATTTGTATATCCTGAAGAATTCATGTTTATTGCATGCTGTCTATGAGACTTACTTGGTATTTAGCAATAAAAGGTTCCATTGTCAGTTGCTTATAGGTTTTTCAATAATTTAACTCCCCGGCTTGATATTCTTTATACGTGCTCCAAAATTAATATCTTTCAGAAAAAAAAAAAAAGATTTATTCCAAACTAGGTGTATTTGGCATGCCAATCATGTGGTAAAAAATAACATTTGGTGATAAACAGTATAATTCACAGGGAGAAGAGGAAGACTCATTTAAATATTGTTATACTCTATAGGAAGGACATTTAGTGCCAAAAGTACTTTAAAATTGTAAAACTATAATTACATTTATCAGTCTTGAAATACATCTAGAAAAGTATAGCCACGGCCACAGCAATCCTACAGAACAGGAATGAGCACAAGCAGTTGTCATCCTGAAAAGTTTGATGTGATATATGCAACATTTTATTTTAATGTAGTCTATTTCTGTGAGTGTAATGTCTGTGTGGGATACGGAATGTCAATACCAGGAAATTCACCACTTTGAAGCTGGCCAAACTAGAACACATTTCTAAAGACAACTTGAATGCACTTTACACTGAAAGATGTGTCTTCCTTCTTTGCCTGTTCTGAGCTGAGACAGTAGTGGGACTCTGTCTTGTAACAGAAGGCACTGCTTGATGTATAAGAGTAAGGCTAAGCAAAGCTTGGAATGATCTGATTTAGTTTTAGCTTTGCTATTCTGGCTACAGACCATAGGTTAGCCAACAGTGAAAACTTTTACTACGATGTTTCTTTAAACACCATGTTCACTGCTGCTCTCACTGCTGCCTGGACGCTCCTCACAGCGCCACAGGCCCTCAGCTGGGTTGTCCCACAGCCCAACCATAATATCTGGGTCACCCTAGCAAGGACATTAAAACAAGATAACCTGTGCCTGTCCATGGGCAACCTAGACAACCCATTGTCAACATGCCTGGTAGGGATTCCTCTAGCAGCACATGAACACCTATATACAGGTAGGAAACCCAATCTGGTTGACATTTGGGATGAGTGGACCAAGATTCTCCCACAAGCACCAGAGGAACCCCAGGAATAGNAAGCACCAGAGCCAGGAATAGGACTTATTGGGGTCCTCCAAAGCTCACTACTTATGCAATTTCATTATAAGCTATCTGACCAACATTTGAACCACCTTGACTTTATTAAGTCTACCCATAAAAGAAATGTATTGCCAATTAACAAAGTTTATGACTCTCAAAATTGGTGCAATTACACCCGTCATACGCTTTCTTCGTCCTTGCTCCATCCCAAAGTGTTGCCCAGGGGAGTGTTTCTTACCTGTGGAGACAGGGCATGCACCGGGATCCCCTCACGCCTTCAAGGGGGTCCTTGTAGCCTTGGCCAGCTTACTACCCTCACCGCAAACATTACGATACTCCAAGGTTTAAAGAATAATTCGGCACGCAAATTGGCACGCCAAAAATGATCGTATACGGAATATGACGAAAACTGTGATTCTCAAATTACTAATTGGAGTAAAGGAAAAAGGATAGCAGTCTCTCTGCTCCTACCCTGGGTAGCCGCTGCTAAAGCCCTCGGTGAGCTAAATCACCTGGTGTGCTGGCTTAGCAAGCAGGCCAGTGCAACATCTGCCACCCTCAGTGATCGCCTCCAAGAAGAAGAAACCACGAGACACGCGACACTGCAAAATCGGGCAGCCATTGACTTCCTGCTCTTAGCCCATGGTCATGGTTGTCAGGATTTTGAAGGCATGTGCTGTTTTGATTTAACATCACGTAGTGACTCCATTTCAAAGAACATCCAGCTGCTAAAAGAGCAAGTCCACCAAATCAAGACCGAAGAAAAATCACAGACTGTTTCAACTTTCTCGGACAATGGGGACTCCAAGGGTGGGCACTTTCTTTAGTTAAGGGTGTTTTGTGGATTTTCATGGTAATTCTTATTGTATTGCTTATGTTCTCATGTTTCTTACGCTGCTTTGAAAAAGGCCATTGGGGAGGCGTTCTTAGTAAACAAAGAAGGGGGAGTTGTGGAGGGCTGGAAGCCCTCGAGGCAAGAGCCTGCTGTGCTCCCCTGGAGAAGCTAAGAGATAAGCCACCTTTCCCTGGGTCAGGGTGAGATCCCAACATGCCCTGCTTCTCCATGGTAATAGCCTGTACCCTGTTGGCCAGCTGGTTTCTGTTCCACCCCCTACCTTTCCCTTAAAAAGCCCAACTTCTGCCCCTGGAACAAGGAGTCTGGCCTCTGGGTTCCCCTTCGCAGGATGCCTGGACAATAAAGACTACTTCTGCAGAACTGCCAAGCGAGGCTCCTGTTTCTCTATCCCCCTGTAGGCCTTGGGCGATTCCAGAGAGCTGAATTCGCTAAGAGATGATATTGCTAGAGCTGAAATCACTTGTAGCAGAGAAATTGCTACATTTGCTGGAATCACCCTTGCCCAGGGAGATCTGCCAGGCCCCCTGGAAGATCTGTTCCCTGTGGGACGCTCTCTCCTGGAAGGTGGCTGGTGCTGGTGCCGGCTGCACCTGGACCCCCTGCGGCAGTGCACAAACAAGATTTGGATTGTTACTACTCAAGTTCCTGGTATGGTATGTTTGGCCTCTTGTTCTGTTTCTGTTGTTCCCTTGATATCTTGATCTGTTCTAGGAAACAACATTATTTAATCCATACACTTAACATCAGTCAAAATCTTTTATTACACATGATGCTGAGGTGATACGGTTTGTGCACATTCAAATAAGTCTCCTCCATCACTAGTACAACCAAGTATAAATGCTTTCTAGGGTACAGTTCCATGTTTTTTAATCCATTTAGGCTCTGTGTAGATAGTGATCTGTGGTATTGCTCTTTGTTTAACAGAATTTTTCTGCCACTTAAGATGCTCTTTATGAGAAAAGGTTGAAATGGGAAAAGTTGTAAAAAAAGAACAGGAAAGCAAGGTTTGTAAATTAGTTCCACTTCCAAACTGTATACTTCAGGAGGATAAGGAATACAAGGAAGCATAAATGTTAGCAAGAGTTTAAAGAAAGTGTAATATTTATTGATTGCAAGTTTTTAGTTATGAAAGTCTCTCCAGAAATGAGTCATCTAGCTTTAATATTTTTATTGGGACAATATTTCTGTTGTCTTTACATGACAAGGTTTTGGTAGTGGGAAACTGCAGAAGTGACTTCTGTGAGAAGATGCCAAAACCTGTCTTCATGTTGAACAGAGACAGTTCCAGCCAGCAACAGGACAGACCTGATGTTGGCCAGAGCTGAGCTAGTCAGAGGCATTGGTCTCTATGCTAATATATTTAAGGGTTAAATAGCTGTGCAGCAGCTGGGAGAGGACAGAGAGAATATGTGAGAGAAACAACCCTGCAGACACCAAGGTCAGTGCAGAAGGGGAGGGGGAGATTCCCCTGCAGCTCATGGTAGCACAGGTTCCCCTGCTGCCCACCACAAGGGACTCCACACTGGAGCAAGTTGTTGTAACCTGAAGGAAGGTGTTTCCCCATGGAAAGCCCACACAGCAACAGGACCTGTGGCTCCATGGGGAGGAGTTCATGCTAGAGCAGGTCTCTTGATAGGATCTCTTCTCCTGTGCGTGACCCTCACTGGAGCAGTCACTTCCTGAAGGACTCCACACCTTGGAAAGGACACACACTGGAGCAGGGCCCAAAGAGCTGAAGCACATGGGAAGGACCCACATTGAAGCAGGCCGTGAAGGACTGCCTCACAGGGGAAAGACTCCACATTCGAACAGGAAACAACAGGAGAAGAAAGGAGCAGCAAAACCAACATGTGATGAACTGACTGCAATACCCATACCCTGTCCCCTCTGCTGCTTGGGGGAAGGAGGTAGAAAAGTCAAGAGTGAGGCTGAGCCTAGGAGCAAGGCAGAGGTAACGTAAAGGAGCTTTTTATATTTGTTGTTATTTCTCATTATCTTGTTCTCTTTGATTGGTAAGAAATTGATTTCCCCAAGTTGAGTTTGTCTTGCCTGTGACGATAATGGCTAAGTGCTCTCCCTGTCCTTATCTTGACCCATGAACATTTCATCATAATTTTCTCCTCCATCCTATTGAGGAGGGGAAGTGGTAAAATGGGTTAGTGGGCATCTGAAGGCCAGTGAAGGTCAATCCACCACCCTCCGTCTCTACATCTTCTTACCTCTATTGAAGATTAAAGAATTTCTTTTCCTCTCATCTGACACTCCTCAACCCCATGTAAAGGAACACATAAAACAGAATAAAGGTGTGAAGTGCTTAGTATTTTTAGTTGTTTCTTTAAAAACAAGAATCAGTGATTTTACAAAATCAAATACCTTCTTCTTGGACACGTTTCTCATCTTGCATTTTCAGATGATGTGAAGATCACAGCTGGTTGATGCTGTGATGCTGTAATTTCCTTTTCCTTGTTTTTTTCAGTTTCAAAACTTAATTGCCTACAAAATCAAGGGGGAAGTCGTGGAGAGGAGTGGAGTGCAGGGAAATAAGGTGAGAAAAAAGAAAAGCAGAAAAGAGGAAAAAGAAACTCGATTTCATTTAAATATTGTCTTAAGAAATAAATGCCAGGAAATAAATATTTGCAGATTTGGTGTTCTGAAGTTAGAAAATATAATAATTAACATCACTATTTATCTTCACCTCAATACCAGTGTTTTTATACATTTTGAAAAATTCTTTAGTAATATTTCAATAAGACCACTTTCTCATCTGGATAAATGTGACAGTTATTTGTGAGTCAGAAGTCAGTCAATATAATATGCACTCACAGGACAACAATTTGTCAGGGGTCTGGAGGCCCTTCCAAACCTTGCTGGCCCTGACCATCACCCCAGAGCTTTTATTTTTCTTTACTTAAAGGATAGGAAACCCTAAAATTAGCAAGCATAAGCTGCAATCTGGACTTTGCCCAGTCCTGCTTCCTGTTGTCCCAGCTGATCTTCTAAAATCGATCTTGGGCCACTGCTATAGGTCACAATGTCTTCAGTCTCTGGACCTGTCTTATGCTGTTTCTGAAGTGCCCCAAGACATAGCTTATCTCCTTGCCTTCTCTGTGATGTAGGAAGAACTTGTCACTGTCACCAACCCGGTACTGCTCAGATCAGGCAGAACTGTGCCCAGGTCACTGCCCTGCCTCTCACCCTTAGCGTCTGGTGCATCTACCTCACAGACCAGTGCTTTTGCTGCTCCCTTTAAATGAAGTTCGTTTTTATGTCTTTCTTTGTATCCGCTCTTTTATGCATCTTGTTCAAAGCATGCTTACAATATAGAATAATAAACCCTGGGTTGTACTGAAATATCAGTATAACTCTCATGAATGTGAACATATATGCTTCCATGCCAGTTCTATGAAAAGAGATTATAACTTCCTCTCAAGGGAATAGGAAGACAAAGCTTCTAGAAGGCCTCAGCAAAATATGAAGTTGAACAATTAAAATTTTAACTTGGTATAAAAATGTTATCTCTGGATGTCCAATATGAAATTATTACAATATGATTTTTTTAAAAACTCAGAACTACATAGAATCAGAGAATCATTTAGTTTGGAAAAGTTCTTTTAAGATCATTGAGTCCAAACAGTAATCTAACACTGCTAGGTCCACCACGAAACCATGTCCCTAATGGCATGTCTAAACACGAATCTATATAATTTCATAGTTTCAAAGTATGGTTACTTTTAATATGAAGCTGTGAATTCTTATCGTGTCTACCTATCAGACCTTTGATTCATAGATTGTGTACACAAAGAGGAGACTAAATTGTACTGAAATTTCAATCAGCTACAAAGATATACTGGAGGTCTTGGTTCTGAAGAAGCTTCGCTTTCCCAATGCCTCCTTGCTAGGCTTTCTTAATTCTACCCCTGATTTCTGAGCTGAATAGATGATATTTTCAGCTGTCAAACTTTTTGTCTCATTGAAATACATGGAGCGAAGGGTTGATAATATCCCTTTAAGACCTATTGCATGTTTGTCTGTCAGTGGAAAAAATGTAAAAAGAGAATCTTTAGAAGCTCTATGGTTGTTTGCATCACTCTATGTTAAACATTGTTAAAGAGTTAAACAGGATCAACTTTCAGCACCACAAGGCCCAAGAAAGATTTTAGAGCAGTGTCCCAAGACATTTTTTAAAAGCTATTTACCATCTTAATCAACAACAGGCACAGTGGGATCGAGGGCACCCTCAACAAGTTTGCCAACAACACCAAGCTGTGAGGTGTGGTCCAGGCTCTGGAGGGAAGGGATGCCATCCAGAGGGATCTGGACAAGCTGGAGAGTTGGGTCCATGAGAACCTCATTAAGTTCAACAAGGTCAAGTGCAAGGTCCTGCACCTGGGTTAGGGCAATTTCAAGCAAAAATGCAGGCTGGGTGGAGAATGATTGAGAGTAACACTGAGGAGAAGAATGTGGGGCTGTTGGTGGAAAAGAAGTTCAACATGAGCTGGCAATGTGTGCTCACAGCCCAAAAAGCCAACCCTATCTTGGACTGTATCAAAAGAAACACTGGAAGCAGGTTGAGGAGATGATTTTGCCCCTCTGCTCTGATGAGACCCCACTTGGAGCTCTGTGTCCAGGTCTGGGGCCCCCCAACATAAGGACATGAGTTCCAAGAGCTATGAGGATGCTCAGAGGTCTGGAGCACCTCTGCTATGGAGACAGGCTGTTCAGCCTGGAGAAGGCCCTGAGGAGATCTTATAGCACCTTCCAGTAACAAAAGGGGGTCTAGAAGAGATTTGGAGAGGAGCTTTTCTTGAAACAGTAATAGGGATATAGAGAGAGGACAGAGGGTAATGGCATCAAACTGAAAGAGGGTAGGTTTGCATTATATGCAAGGAAGAAGTTCTTTTATCTGAGAGTGGTGAGGTACTGGAACAGGTTGCCCAGAGCAGTTGTGAATGCCCAATCCCTGAAAGTGCTCAAGACTGGGTTGGATGGGGTTATGAGCAACCTGCTCTAGTGGGAGGTATCCCTTGCCCGTGATCGGGACTTGAAACTAGGGGGAGTTTAAGGTTTCTTCCAACTTCTACTGTTCTATGATTCTATGATCTACTATAGTATGACTTCACCCAGACAAGTTTTGCAATCCTCTGCCTTGAAAGTTTCTAGACCCAGCCAGATTAAGCCCTGAGCAGCCTGGTCTAATTTCATAAATGACACTGCTTTAAGCAGGAGTTTGAGATGGAGACCTGTGGATGTTACAGGCCTGGGTGCAGAGAGATTACAGTTTCCTGACAAGTGTCTGTGTGAAAGCAAGGCTTTCTCAAGGACGCTGCAGGAAAACAATTCAGAAGTATTGTAAACTATGGTCTTGTTATGAGACCAAAGAAGAAAATACATGAGGTAAGAGTTACTGGGTCCAGCCAAGCCCTCTGGGGGGTGGCTGGTCAGTGAACCAATGACGTTATGTTAGTCCAGCATGCTAAGGTATATAAGCACCTTTGTAAATTAATAAAGTGTCGGTTTTATCATCTACATAAAATCGTCCGTGTTGCTGGTTATCTGCTCGCTAGTGACAGAGACCTCCTGAGGTTCTTTCTGATCCAAATTATTCTCTGATTTTGTGATTCTAAAAAGAAGTCCAAATCATCACGAGAGCAATTAAGAAATCATAATAATTTTTTCAAGACTACAAAAACTAGCTGACAGTGCGTTTCTGCCTACCTTTTCCTCTATGATGATATGGTTACCTGAAATGATCTTTTTTTTTCCACAATGCTTGAAGTACTGTCACATTTAGTATTTTCTGGACTGTGAATAGGAGAGCCATGGAAACCAGGCTTAAGTGCATTTTGAAGCAATTAACCTGTTAGGACATTTTGTGCTGCTGAGCTCTGTGGCCAGAACTAAACAAAAACAACTTTAAAACCCACACAACATGCAAGGTGAATGATCCACATGCACTTCCTAATGATATCTTCATTTAATAGCTATTTTTTCTCTGTCTCATGAACTAATACCATTTAAAAAGAATTGTCTTTCTTGAAATAACTCAGGTATATGTAGCTCTTCCTTGCTTAATACCTGCAACAAATTAAAATAAAATAAAAAAGTCCCTAGCATTTCTTATTAGATGTTTAATAATTAGGCATTAGTTAATCAATTGTTTAATTTCAGCTATTTAGAGGCAAGTACCTTCATCTAGCTGAAGAATAAAAAAGAATATCACAAAAAAGAATAAAATTTTTGAAATCAAGTTATTAAAACTTTGGCAATTTTGACCCTATTCAATTTATAAAACATTTCTTTGGCCCTGAACATTGGCTTTTCTTTCACTTTTACATCAGCAGAGATCAATGTCGTTGTAACCAACAATGAATAACCCACATTATTTATTTTCATCTGCTGAGAGCTCCTTCAGTTTCATTCTTTTTGCTCATCTACTGCAATTACTACACAGCACAGAATGTTAACATCACCCTTTTTCCTCTGTGCCACTTGAAAAGGACTGAAAGGAAAAAAAAATCTGTAGTTTTTATTAGCGGGTCACCTGTCCTGTGCTTTTTTTTTTCTCCTCAGATGTAAAGTCATCTAAACACTTAACGCTAGTCAAAAAAAAATTTTTTTAAGAGGTTGGAGAGAATTGTAGAATTAAATATGGGAAAGATTTTTAAATTTCTGCATGTATTTGCTATTCTCCAAAAAGCTGATTTTTCCTTTTTCTCAGGAAAAAGGAGAAGTAAGTAGCTTTCCTTTCCCAAAAGCAGTGTTCTCCCACTACTGATTTTGGTGTACCCCTAATTCCCTAGTCAGTAAGACACACAGTTGTACTATACCTACTTTTGCAATCTGACTTTTTCATGCGTAGCTGCGTCCTGGCATGTCTAAGATAGTCATTCATGTTGCACATACCTTTTTTTAAACCAGTTATCCATACTTGCAAGAGTTTTTCAGACTCATCTTTTTCCCTTAAGAATAGCTTATTGAAGATACAAGATCCTTAATGATGATTTATGGTTCCCTTCCAAAAGCTTAACAACCAATCTTTTGTGACCCCATTTCACAGATCTGTGTGCAATCCTCATGGCCTTGCCGGTATTTGTTTTCTCCTCTCACAGAGGCATTTTCTCTAACACTAGCTATCCCCATTGTAAGTTCTATTCAATTGGTTGTGGAACATAAATTAGGGAAAGAAATCCTGAACCTCTGTCACAGTCTTGATGGCCACTTTTCCTTCCCATTCCCATTCCAGTGTATAACTGTATTTTCTGTACATTCTCTCAAACCTACAGAAAGGGGATGCAGTTGCTTTTGCTGACCCTTGCTCTGTTGACTATAATGTCACCAGCAGAGTATGGGTGACCCTGTGGTCTGTCAGTGAAAATGGAGTTGCAGCTCTTGTGATGAGTGTGTGCAGTGGGACATTCACAGGCAACGTGCTGTGCATCACTTCCAATGCAGATGACCACTGCTTCACAGAACATGCATGAAACAGGGTATGCTGTGACAAATTCTGAAGTACTTGTTCTGTCTCTCTGCCTAGGGCTATGGTCACAATAAGACCATGTTACTTTGTCAAAAAACAAAGCAAAACAAATCAACAACAACAACAACAAAAAGTCAAAAATGCAGCCACTGACAAAGAAACCATGCAGTCTGTGATATATAGGCTACAATATGGTTAAAATACAGTTAATTCAGTAACATCAAACTACAAACTTAAAAGCGAGGAAACAAAGCAAAGATCTGGAATGTTACCATTGGGTCTGCAGAGCTTGGTATGAACTCAGTGGGATCAAGCATCAATTTTGCAACAGCGGCACTTCCTTGATGAGAAAATCTATTTACTATTTGCATGTGCTTTCAGGTAGTTGAGATTATTGATATGTGTTTTAGCTATTGAGCCACATGTAAACAGTACATAAGATATGACAGGCAATGATTCCATTTGTCTTTGTCATTATGTATTATTTGTTTTAGTGATTTTTTTTTTTAAATTCTGAAGTGTGTGTGCTATTGGGCTGAGGCAGTTAGAAAGTCTTCCTTGAAGTTCTCTGGAGGAAGGGAGTGTGGTAAATTCAGACAGTGAAAAAGTTATGAGCTGCAGAAAAATATACTGAAGACAAAATTCCATAGGTTAGTTCTGAGATTGAATATACATCCCTTAGATCACAAACATTGTGCTGTTTTAAAACATATATTAATAAATAAGTGAATATTTCTGATAACTCGTTGCTTGATGTCTGATCTTTAAAACTATTACAATTTTCCATGATTTGTATTGAAACTACAAATGGCTTCTAATGATGAATATTTATTGTTACCTACAGAAGAATTTAATTCTCCTTTTAGAACTTCACCAGTACTGAAGTTTACATTAACAGTATGCATATTTTTAATGGTAGATGAAAGCATGTTTATGAATTTTTTTAAATCTTTTTTTAAATACATAAGTTTAAAGAGAATTTTGAACATGCTAAGAACATAATTTTCATATGGTTTGATACATATAAAGAGCATAAAATGATCTATCTGGATACATATCCTGGTGAAGTTGACCCTGGTTAAAGCTCATCAGCAAACTCCAGTGATGACATATTATTTATAGCTCAATTGTGGCACTTAAAATACTTCCAAACAATATCAAATATTGTGTGCAGGAAATCTGTGAAGAACCAGGTCAAATTTGGCCCTACTGTACTTCATGAGGCTATACAAGACGGTTATGCAAGGTTGTTGTATAAGTAGTAAAAAAAAACTAGGTTAGAAATTACACTAACTTCTAAGTAACCAAAAGTATTAAGTATAAGCCTGTGAATTCTGCAGATATTTTGCATTGATATGAAACGAGGTGTAGAGGAGCAAAGTTCAGTGATTCTGTATTGTTACAAACTGAAAACAAGGATTTTATTTCAGTGTTTTTGTAGATATCATGTTCCTCTACAGATATCAATTCTTTTCATACACAGAGAAGCATTTCATAGAATTTACATAAAATTTACATAAGAATGATTTAAGGATAAAAAATAACATTCATCAGTGATTTCTAGAGCCTTTTTTCTCACACTATCCTGGAGCAACTCCTACTTCTTTTTTCCTCCCTCTCTGCATATCCAATGCATCATTAAAAAAAAAAAAGCACCATTCTAATATTAGCGTTTAATAATTCTTTAAAATATGATATCCCTGGGAAACTCATGCAGACTTTTATGGCTTGTTCCATTAGAAACAAAATATGAATCTGCAATCTCTGAGATAATACAGAAGTGGAGTATATAGTTTCCATATGAATTATCTTCTGTATGTCTTTATACATGGACAAACACATTCACAGAAATGAATTTATATATACCAATATAGACTGAAATTATATAATTAGATTATATAAAAATCTGTATGCCAGTAACACTGCTGACAAACTGTAGAATATGAAATACCAACCCTTTTGGCATTGTTCTTAGCTCTCTGTGAACATCAGAACAAATCTTACATTCTTTTAATATATCTATAATATTCCCAAAATGTTGCATCCTGGGAGAACAGGGAAAATTTGGACTGTCCTAAGTGGTATTGATATTTTAATATCTTGAATTAATATTATTATTTCATATTGAAACTTGGTTTACAAGGTTCTATTAAGAAATATAACACTAACATTTAAGTAGTGATAAAGGATTGTTTTCAACGAGTTTACTAAATTCTACTAACTTAATATTGCAACAGCTAAGGCATCTGCATTCAAAAACTTATGAGTAATTTCAAAACCTTTCTATCCAGAGCACAACTTCCTATACAGTCCTCTGAAAAAACTGTGATATCAAAAATAAGAAATCCAAGTATGTGATTTTAATACAGCTCACAAATCCATGTATAGTTGAAGCCTGCATTCTACCTTTTGCTCTTTGTAATTTTGTAATGAGCAGTATTTGCAGACTTGGCTTGTTACAATTTTGAAAAACATAACTGCACAGAAGAAATATTTACAATGCACAGAATACAAAAGATCAGATCAGAGTGTGAAGAAAGTCTGGAGTTCATTTTCTGGACAGGTGGCTTTGACTTATTATCTTGTCTCTCTTTCCAGGATATTTATGCACAGTTTCCCTAAGATCAAAAAGGATAAGATGCAAGAACTAAAATATGTTTTCAAGATGCAATGCTAATATCAGACTCTACTTTGATTGCTTTACAATATGTTATGTCACTTCTCCTGGATAAAAAGACTTTATTCTACTGAATTAGTTATAATTTTAGTAAACGTTCTTTGCTAGACAAAGCACAAAATTTGTTACTGTTATTCCCATTAGTTTAATGTGCACAGATTAAAAAATTCAATAGTATATTGTACATAACATTTTTGATAATGTGCAACAATAGGTCCTATTAGAAGTATAAAGTTATTTGGCTGTAAAAAGTTTAAAATCAGTATAAAATATCAATAAATATATCATAGAAAAACAAAAGTATTTAGATAATTTTTTGCACTAGTATTCTCATGATAGATGCCTTCAGGGAGGTTCTTTCACCAGAGTTATTATCTGTTAGAGAGGATCCCTAGGAAAAGACTGAAGAAATTTCAATATCACTAGATAATGTTCTTATAAAAACAAAAATGAAGGAATAATAAATATCAGGACTAGACCATAATCTTCTACAAATTGTACTCAGAATGTACACTGAGCTCAAATATTTTTAAATCCAACATATGTGCTAATAATGAAGTTCAGTGTTTAAATATTTTTTGAGTTGTCATTTCCAAATTCATTTATTCTTTTTTTTTTTTTTTATTGTGGGTTTGGCTGGGATAGAATTAAGTTACTACATAGTAGCTGGTATGAGGCTGTGCTTTGGGTTTTTTCTGGAAACAGTGTTGATGGCTCAGTGCTTACCCAGAGCCGAGGCCTTTTCTGCTTATCCCACTGCCCTACCAAGAGAGCGTGCTGGGTGTGTACGAAAGTTTGGGAGGGACACAGCCAGGACAAGTGACCCCAAATAACCAAATGGATATTCCATACCCTATGGCATCGTGACCAGCACAAAAACTAGGTGGGAGCTTGGCAGAGGGATCACTGCCTGGGGACTGGCTGAGCATCAATTTCTTGATTGTAAGCAATTCTTTTCATTTGCACTCCTAGTCTTGCTTGGGGTTTATTTCTCCTTCTCTGTGATTTTCCTTTTCTTTTCAATTTATTATTACTTTATTTAATTTTCCTCCCAATTTTTAAACTCATTTTATGTCAAGACTTGAGTTTTCTCACTTTTGCAATTCTGATTCTTTTCCCCATCCCACAGGGGAGAGAAGCGAGTGAGTGAGTGAGTGAGTGAGTGAGTGAGTGAGTGAGTGAGCAGCTGTGTGGTGCTTAGTTGCTGACTAGGATTAAACCATCACATACTGTTATTTTTCATCTGACACTTGAAAGTACAGTGTAACATTGCCATTCTCCATTTTAGTTAAGAAATAATGAGAGAGGAGATAATAAAACTATGGAATAAAATGCAACAAAGAATACTTAAAATAGGAAATTCAGCTAGGGTGATACTGCAAGAAGTTCGAAATTTATTTAAATTGTGAGATATTTGCCCAAATTTCTACGAATATAGCTGAAACTTGTCTAGTAGACTTCTGCCACCAAGCTGACTTTTGTCAATACAGTGTCAGGCAGTTTTATCTGTGTCCTCACCTATTCCATAACAATTAAGAATTATAAGATGCACATAGTCATGTCATAACAATATTATTGATGATGATCAAAACACAAAACTGTCAGCAGAGGAGAGACGTAACTAAAAATGTAGGTGAGAGAAAGCAAAAAATCTAGTGAGATTTTAATTTTAAAGTCCTGGTAAATATCTCTGGTATAAATTTTAGAGCAGAGCAGTTGCTTACCTTATCTCAGGGATGTTCAAATATTATAGAATTATCTGTAGAAAATACTTGTGAAAAAATAACCCTTTGAATCCTTTTTAACTTGCATCCTAATACTGTAGGAGTCACTAGAGCTGTGTAACTTGCCACTGGTTCATGCTGCCTGAGCACTCTGGTGTGAATGAAGCCACTTCTGCCATAACATTTATTTATGTGCATCTGTGAATAGGTCCTGTGTAATACCTGGAACTAGTAATGCAGTTGTAAGTGATTTGTCAATATCAATATGAAATGGAGGCTTAATTGTTCTCTGAGATGGGAGCTAACTATTTAATCTAGAAAGCTGGATAAAATTAAAGATTAAAAAATGAGGAAATTAAAAAGATGCAATTCATTGTAAGTGAAGATCACCGTATAACATTTAATAGAAAACCTCTTCAATTCCTCATTATCATTTTACAATTGTGCAAAAGCAAATAAATTCATTCCTTGCTTATTTCCATAGGTTCATAAATCCTATATTATGACAACATTTTTCTTGCTTTTTTTTTTAATTAAGAAGTATTTCTGCAGATATGCATAAATTGACCATGAACATAGATGGTCATCGATCTCAGAAAAAAGCAGCCAGCAGCATAGGGGTCCTGGTGGGAGACAAGTAAATCTCCTGCTTAAATCCATAGCCTAAGGTTAAGACAAGTGATTTGGCTTCATAGCAGGATTCTTCTGTGATTATTCCTGTTTGTTTAGCTCCTGTTTATAACTCTTCCCAATCAGCAGAATGTAGACAGCAGTTTTTCACAGGGGTGATTGCATGTACTCAATTTATACAGAACCAAAACCTGACTTCTCTATTCTAAATAACTGCCCTGGGTGTCTGTATTGGACAAACCAGAGATTAATGCTTTTCTAGGTAGATACTGCTATTTAAAATTTGCCTTAATTATTTCTAAAACCAGGACCATAAATTGCTACAAAATGCTTAAAGTGAAATAGTGCCTTTCTTATATACAACAAGGTGTTAAGGAGGTAATTGCCATCAAATCTGTGAGGTGCTTAGACATCATGATCCAGAGAGTTATGTAAACACAGAGAGGTCAGTGTCTAGGGGTGTTTTGGAATTCAGAGATTGTTGAGGAAAAGAGACAACATTATCGTTAATACTGCAATACAAATGAAAACCTTGAGAAATACATTAAAATAGCTCAAAGAATTAAGGATTTAGGGAATCTAACGAGTATGTTCAGAAAGATATAAAGTCCCTAATTTATACAAAGTAGCATAAATTAAATTTAAACATGGAGAATGTTGATTCTAAAACTTTTTTTTTTTTTTAAATAGCTTAATGATAAACAGGAAAACATATAGGTGGAAAGAAAATTTTGGGACTCAGTAATTTTATGGAATAAATAATTGATTTTCTTAGAAAAATAGACCATATGATTTTTCCTTTTTTATTTTGGACCCATTTTTGATTATTTTTCTGTTAGAGCTATCAGTTAAAAGCTATAGTTGTCACTTTTCATTCCCAAAAGGACTCGTTTCTGTTCCCCAAGGATAGAATTAAACAGATATCAGAACTCAAACAAATCTTTTTTTCTTGCAAATCTTGTATATCCATGCATAAGCCTAACACTCCAGGTTTGGAAAAGCAGAATTCTTCAATGATAAAAGAAGTGGCTGATTTTTTTGGAGATAATTCAGTTATGTAGAATTTCTTGAACTTGTTCCAGAAGCAATAGAGTTGATTCATTCACTCTCAGTGCTCCTCTCTACATTTGCTGGTCTCTATCTTACCCTAAGAGGCTCTGAATCTTCAAATGCCCTTGCACACTCTCACAATATACCTCAAAGCTTCTATACCTTCAACTTCATTCCAAAACCGTGACATAAATGAGCATCTATTTCAGTGTACTTTATTTTGGACTGGAGGGTCTTCCCTTGAACAGAAAGCATTTTTTTTCCCCTGGCTCTTGGCCCGAGGTTCAGATGTGTCTTCCCAATGCACACACCAGGACTAGCAAGAAGGCCAGAAATGAAGCTCAATTTAGCATCACTGTTTTCAGTACCAAACTCACTTATGGCCAGTTCTCACTGCACAGCAATGAACTGTCAAAATACAGCACTGGAATGACAGAAATAGTAGATGAAACCATAAGGATGCTAAGCATTTTAGTTTTTCATTTGCTAAGCTAAAGACTCGTGATTAGAATGATACAGCACACTGGTATATCTTGCAAAAAACTCATGTTTCCTTAGATTAATTAAGCTATTACTAATTCAGATACTAAAGATGCTTCTTGAAAAAACTGAGCTATGGTTATGCAGAGATAGTAGTTTTTGGGTTTTTTTTTTCTAATAAATAAGCAGAGGAATCCAGGCTTTTCAACTTTTCCTCAGTTGTGACATTTTAAAAACAATTTTGTTGTATTTCAGAGAATCCTCTAGATCTATTAAACATATTCATGAGCTAGTTCTGCTCACACTATGTCTTCCACAATGCTAAAGAGTGCATATTTTCATTTCATCATTTTGTTTGTGTATCTTTAAGTGATAGCCATAATCTTATGGATTGGCTGTCTGCAACTGACTTAAAAACAATAAAAAAAAACATAAGTAGAGGAGAAAAAAAAAATGAACTGTGAAGTCTAAACAATTGAACTCCTACACAGCTGCCTTGAATGTATTTCAGGCAGAAATAATTAGTGTTACTCAGACCAAAGGAAAATCACCTTCCTTTCTACAATGATTAACAACTTTTTTTCTCTTTTTACATTGCCAGTACCAAGACTAGTTCAATTATTATTTTTTTTGTATATAAAGCATAAAACATTCAACACAGCGTTATGGAGGTATATGAAAAGCAAAGGCTTAGAATTCTTTATTTCATCTGCAAATGCGATCAGTAATAATGGACAGTAATGTTAAAGGAAAAAGTAATTTGAGGCTTACCAGAAACAAGACGGAAAAATCAAGTAAAAAAACCAAAACCCTCTTAGCACAAGAAGAATCATTTCTGCAGTGGAAAAAAATAGTCTCAGTGCATTACTGAGTGTTACTAAAGTGAGAGCCACCAACACAGATAATTAACAGTGCTCAGAATCACCTTTCCTTTTGTTTTAGTCTTAAAAAAGCAGAGAAACTTGAGATAATAACTCTTTCTCAAAAGATCCTTCAGAAAATATTAATAGATGTTCCAGTATACTTCACAGTTTATACACAAGCTGTCATTTTTCAGAATAGAAGCAATGTGTTGCATAAAGTAGTCATAGAGGCACAAGCTTGAAAGCATCTTCAGGAGAGGATTTTGTCTAGATCCCTGGTCAGGGGCATAACCAAATGGATCTAGACCAGATCCTACACAATGCTTTGGTCTGGTATTGTCTGTAGATGTCTGTTTTAATTAAGGTCTAATATGAAGCGCACACTCTCAGTAGGTAATGTGCTTAAGGATGATTTTCTAATCTATATTAAGTATTTTTAATTACTTTAGGCTCATTTTTTAAAATTAGCATGCATTTCTACCTTTGGTGGATATAAAGAAATATCTGCGCTACCTATTTTTCAAGAAGATCCTTCATATTTTTGAATATTATAGTTATATTCTTAAATCCCTTTCCCAGTCCTTCACTGGTGATATTTTCTAAATTCATTTTAGCAGGAGACTAATATTTACTATCAGTTTTAACAACCTCGGGCAGTTTGCTTTTTCATAACTCAAAAAATCATCCCTCCCCAAAGTGTTGGTAATCGAGATAAGAGATCAGATGGTGTCTTGTTTGTTATGGTCATATCTTGAGACAGGTAAAACTGGCACTGCCAGATCTGCTTAAAGAAGCCAAATGTCCAAACTGTGCAGTTGCTACAGCCTTAACAAGAGGGATTGCAAGTCTGCAACTGCAGCAGACAAAATAGTTCAAAAGACACTGAAGGAAAAGAGAACATGTGTCTTTGGTACCAAGGCAATCCATTGTCAGTCCTTCATGTTAAGCAACAGACCTTAAATAGAAAAATAGAATTTTGACCTTGCCACTCCATTTTGTAGCAATAATTTAGCAATCTATTGAAATGACTTCCCATTTTTTTGCTAGTTAGACAAATTGTCAAATATGAACTACCACTATAAGTGCTATAAACTGCTGATAGAACATCAGTTTTCATTTGCATAACAGGTGATTATAAAACAGTTTGGGTCAATGCATTCCCAGGGCACAGTTTCTGGACTTTTTTATCTGCACACTCTTTACAGGTGTTTCAGTAGAATTTCTTTATGAATTTTTCACAAAAACCATGCAGAAATATCTGTAAACATGCTGTGGCTGCAACTGCATTAATGGACAAGAGTCTGTCCTCCCAGGTTAACTATATTTCTTTGTCCATAATAAAATCTGCATTATTTAAACTATAATAGTAAAAGACTTTTTTTTATTACTTATTTTTAATTGCAAGAATTCATTTCAATCTCATATATTTTGGAACCCAAAACACAAAACTACTTAATAGATTTTTCCTAGATTAAGTTTGACATTAGCCCTAGTAACTGTTTCAATTTTTTTATGGTTTTAATGTACATAATTGTTGTTATGGCCATTACATTCTCAACCAAAAAAATATCCATTTACTGTCTTTCAAGGTGCCTGTAGATGTTCTTTTCCAAATAAATACACATGAATTGATTTGTATCTAAATAGAAAATACTGCTGTTTTAAAAAATTAAATAACTGTGATACAATAACAGATGGCTGGAAAGAAACAGCAAGTATTCCAGAAGATTGGATACAGGACTAGTAATCAAGTTTATAGTTATGTTAATTTCTCACATTATAAACTATGACAGGTGATACCTCTAGAAGAAAAGATTTTTCATTTGGTAAACTGCCAAATTCTGTAATTAAACAAAATATTATGACTGGAAATATAGGGGCAAGCATGTCAAATGTTTTCTAATAGTATAGATCTTACTGAATATTTTAAATATATATATGCATATATATATATGTATAAATCTATATTTCTACTGTGTGTATATATATGTTTATAGGCACATGAAAAAACATTTACAGTTATACCACAGTTCAGTAATTTTAAAACATCTCATCAAAGCCTTTTGCATCTAGCTGGATCAAACCTTTGCTGTGCAAGTTACATTCAAGCTCATATGAATTCATTTCCTTTTTACTTCTCCACAGGTTTGTTTAACCACCTGCTGATTTCAGCAGGATATACCATCTGTTAAACTGGAGTCCAAGGCTTCCCTCAACAGCAAAACTCTACTAACATCCACATTGTAAACATCCAAATTCACATTAAAACACTTCCTCAGACTGTGTTCCAGAAGATGTTCAGGGTCTTAGGCTTCATCTACACTAGTAATGAAAAAGGCAAAATACAGGGATAAGGAATGGTATGTGATTTTCCTTATCAGTGAACTGCTAATCAAAAAATGGCTGGGTTTTGCTTGGGTAAGCAAACTCCCTCTCACTCTCTGCCTGATCACAGTACCATAGAATCACAGAATTGTTTTAGTTGGAAAAGACCTTCAAAATCAAGTCCAACCCTACACTGCCAAGCCCACCACTAAATCATGTCCCTAAGCACCATAACTACCTGTCTTTATATACCTCCAAAATAGCTGTTGGCCAACAACTTTTCCCAACAGCCATCCTGAACAGGACTGCGGGGTTTCACAGAAGGCTGGAGAGATCAGCTGCATTAGCACTAATCACACTGTATTCAGAAACTCCCATATTTTCTGATATGATTTTATCAAAGAAATACTCAGATATCATTTATTTCATGTTTCTGGGCTCCAGTGTTCATGTCACCCACAAAGACTGATATACCTGGACTGAAATCAACACTGTAGACAGAAAATATGAGGAGGGTCCTTGCCCCCAGCCCACCCCACCCCATTGTCAGGCCCTCTCCTCACTTGATGGAAGCACTTCCAAGGGTTCCTCTGTTTACTTCAATGGATTTTTTATTTGAACCCAAAATTTTCAAATCTTGAAGGACCACTTTAGAAAGGGGGTGAAAATATTTCCACAACAAGGCAGAAAACACTGAAACAAGTTCCTGGAGGCCACTGCATTTATTTTGCTTTAGTTTTGAAAGCTATCTTTTGGACTTGGAGTTAAGGACTGAAAATCCATGAATTTAATCTATGTCAAGCTGTTCAGGTACTTTATTAGAAACACAGGCACTTATCCATAACGGAGGAGGTATTAGTGACATTAAAAACAATGAGGAGTTAATTACAATTTTTCATATTTGTAAAAAAAGAAAAAGTATAATTTCAACCAAGTGTTATTTGTTCACTTTTCCTCACACAATATTTCTCTTTAAAATTGCTGTAAGATCTAGTCCATTTTAACCTTAGAAATTCCTGGTGCCTATCAAAAAGTAAATACTCAGCTCTCTTGGCACCTCTTGATCAGAAGCAGTTAGCAAGTCACAAAATTTCCCCCCTGAAAATTACATTGCAGTCTGGGCATGCAGTGTTTCTTTATGTCTACCTACATAGCTGAAGTGAAATGATCCTTCCTAGCAGGACAATAAGAGCTTCCATTTTTTATTGTGTTTATGGATCGCAACCTTTTCTTCAGAACCACAGATTTTTGCAACTTTTTCTATTCTCATATTCAGTATAAGAATATAATTAAACTGTATCTTAATTTCAACTCTGACAGGCAATCAATTATAAGTTCTTCCATCTGTGGCCTCTAATTTAGAAGAGTGCCTTGACATTATATGGATTTTTGACTTTGATTTAGAATCATAATAGATTTTCTGTGCCTTCAGATCACTTGGTGCCTTTTGTATCCCACCCCTCACAAGGAAGTAATAACTGATAGGAGCACCAGCAGGAGAATTAGCCAGTCTAACTTTCGTGCTGACTACAATTCTAGCTCAGAGACACAGTCTGACACCATGATAGATGAGACACAACTTTTTGCATTTGATGCAATGATGGTGTGAGAGACTGAAATGTTAAGGGCTAACGACTCAAACAATTGGCCATTTGTAAAAGCAGAGGGTGGTTTGCTGAAGATGTGCAAAGTAAAACCCAGATGCAGAGAGGATGCACAGAACCACTGGAGGCTTCCAGCTGGGCTTTGAGCCAGAAAAGTGAAGAGGCAGACCCTACAAAGTGGGATAATGCTTTTTATCCTGACAAAGTTGTCTCTTACATGACCGGCTCAGGTGTAAAACTCCCCTCCAGGAAAGGCATCAGGACGTTGACACTTAGGCCTGAAGGTGTCCATCCCTTCTGATGGGCCACAACTGGCTCAAGGACATGGACATGAGAAGCAGCTGTCACATCTTAGACAGGGTCATAAACCATAAAAGATCCCTCGAATACCTGGGTGTTCCACCTAAACCTGACAGTATATTAACCCTTTGAACTTTGTGTTTCCTGGGCTTTCCTCACCCCTGATGGATCAAGACGGCCACAATCACTTCAGACATCAGACATCAAAATTACAACAATCAAGTCTTGTTGCTGGATCTGTGGGTGGTGATATCTTTTTACTTTTATGTTGTTATATTGCCTTAGATAATGATAACCAAAATGGTATATACCTGTTTTTCATTGCAACCAATTTGTTCTAAAATAAACATTACGTATATATAAATATACATATATATACATAAACACCAGTCACCCAGTACTGTTTCACTCTACTCTGCCCTAAGAGATCTATTAACAAGAACCTCAGTTACCCTCACCTTCAAGGACGGATTGTAACAGATGCAATTCTATGAAATGCCTGGTCCAAAACAGCTTTGGTCAGGATAAAAAAGGAATTACTATTTTGCTAAAAATCCACCCATTTTTCTATAGATCCATTTGGCATATATTTAAGATCTGCAGGGATTCATACATAGAATCCAGAATTTTCTTGAAAGCGGTTCAGTAATTGATGGAAGGAATGGGTTTTCAGTTATTATTCAGAACTGGGTGTTAAGGCAGCTTTAGCTGATCCTGAGTAAAGAGAAATGTCCTTACTATTGCATTTTGAAAACTTTATCATCCCCATTACTCTACGGGAGAAAATAGTTCATGCAATAAAATCAGTTCATCGTGCTCTAGAATGATTAAAATCCAGCCAGAATCTCTCTATGGAAATGAGGGAAAAATCTAACTCTGATAAGAAACAAAGTTCTCTGTGGTTAATATCTACTAAATATCTATTTAACATACCTAGATTGCAGATAATTATTTTTATACTGAATGTCCATATTGCCAATCCACTAACTTTATCAAATGCCCTTCCTTTCCTACCTCAAAGCTTTTATCTGATTTTTCATGTGACACTATGTTACTGCCATGATCTTATGGAATAGTGTTTCATTAATCATTCTGTTCTAATGTTGTCTTTCTTTGTCTTGTCATTTCATCACTGCTGTATTTTATAAACTTTTACCTTGAAGATGGTTTTGTATGCACATTGTCACATCTATTAGTGTCTTTCTAAGGCATCTTACTCAACCAGCATTCCTAATGCATCTACTTCTTATCTTGTGATGTAAGATTAATGACAGATTATGTTGTATATGAATTAAAAAACTGGAAGTATATGCAGCACATAAAAAGCCAGACTAAGTCACATGAAACTACACATAATCTGTTCCAAACAATATCTGGATATTTTTCCCTGCAAAGCTGAAAATAAATATGTTGGAAGCAAGGGTTATAAGTAAAAGGACTGGAAGCAGTAAAATTTATTTTTGAATTGTGTATTTAGTAACCAGCTTCTTTTTCTGTGTGCATGAATTACGACGACTGTGAAAAAATGGATAACCTATTTCTAAGATATGTCATTTTAGTGACTATTTTGCAGAATAACTGAACAATTTACACTAAATGTAAGTAGTGAAAATTGTAACAAAAAGACTATTTCTGTAAATATTTGTCTCTTAAAAATTGCAGACCGTATTCACCTGAAATTCATTACTATATACAGTATTCATCTGAAACGTATTACCTAATATAATCACATTTTGTATGGCCTAGAAATTCCACATACGAAGCTGAACTGAACTCTGCCTTAATTGGAGTTATTATACAAGTGAGTTTGGCTTATGCAGTTTAATGTTTGAGCTGTTTACACCTTGAAATCGTAACGTTGTGCATTTCTTCTTTCATTCAAGGGGGGTTATACTTGATTGTTTTATTAAGTGGAAATGAAAACTCTTGTTTCTCAGTGTACTACCTTTTGAATAGCGATTGATTCTGGAAAACTTGGGCAATTTGGGTACACGGCTGGAGCAGTCTGATGTTCAAAAGCCACTCTAGAGGAAGAAATGGTTTTTCCCACCTTCAAGGAGGAGCTGGACTTCTGTATCCAACAATTCATTGTAGGGAGGGAAGAAGAGGAAAGCACTGTGGTGAGGCTGGTCATTCAGTTCTCAACCAAATGGGTGGAAGAGTAGATGCTAGGCCATGAAGAAATTAGATGTGTTTTTTGATTAAAACCCACTAATATGTGTCTAGGATAGACCTTGTTACTGAGATAAGAAAGAAATTCCACTGAGAATACCTGACCTACAAAATTACAGAATTTTTAGCATACAGGAAAAAAAAATCAAGAGAGATATATTAAAATAAAACAGCACTAATTGGGCAATTCCATATAAATGAAATTAAAAATATCTTCTATGTAAATACTGCTATTGTTGCCTTTTTCATTTTAATATTTTCAAATGTACACACAATGTTTTATGCTGATGGGAGAAGGAGGACCGGGAATTGACAGATACTGCTTTCAGATTTTTTGAAGGTTTTTAGTGACTAATCATTAAACCAGAAACTTAACAATGTAGATGCATCATTTTCTGTGTTGCAATCTATTTTTGAAGACTGACTAGCTAGAAAATGTGACGCTCCTTTGTATCAGATATATATTCAGAGTTCAAGCTTATTAATATTTTCCTTTTATAAAAGAAAACTCATTTTAACACCTTCTTCAGCCGTCAAATTCTTCACATGTTTCTATTCATTCGTACAGATTAAAGCCTCAGATAGGTCCATTAATTTCAGTAAAACTATACAACTTATTCTTGTACAGCTTGCTGCTGGAACAGTTCTAGTTGCTTGTGCTCTAAATTAATCATTATTTCTGAATAGAAAGGGGAGAGGAATAGCATCAGACACAGCACAATCCTTCTGCCTCTAACCCAGGACAACATTTGCTTGTACTATAGCTACATTGCTTTGTTTCTTCCACTGGCTTTCAGTGTTTTCTTCCCCATTTATATGTCATTATAGCTGCCCTTTGTTCTTCAGTTTTCTCAGCATGACTCTGTACTGCATCTGATATTTCTGCCTATCTGACACATTGCATGCAAGTGCATAATTTATTACATATGGTATCCCAATCTAATGTCAAAAGCTAAACTTATTTTCCATGTCATGCTTATAGAATTATTAGGAGGGTATAATTCTATATTGAAATTACTTCCCAAGAAACAGAGCAGCTTTTTTGACTGATTTTTTTCTTTACAGGATTATAGTAATGTAAATATGTTTAATGTTATTTTCATCCTTTCCAATAAACTGTCCACTGAATGGACAAAATCATAGCGAGTATGGAGAGTTAGAATCAAAAGCGAGCTATAACTCTGCTGCTCTGTAGTTGTACAAGTTATATTCAATGGCAGTTGATGACAGGATGTTATTCCTGCTTTGTTTGAAATTCTTTTTCTATCCTTTTATTTTTATCTGGTTTTTATCTTCTCTTCTGTGAATTTTATATTTATGTGTTTCTTTCCCTCCTGTTGTCAGCATGTACAGTATATGCAATAGATATTACAGCTGTACTGTCAGTGTCACATCTTTAAATAGTAATCCATGAAAATCACTTTAGCCACCATATGTAGTATGGGTAGATTGTTACATGGATAAGAAAGTGGTTGAATTGTCACATCCAGAGGTTAGTGGTCAACAGTTCAGTGTCCCAGTAAACGTCAGTGACAAGTGGTGTCCCTCAGGAGTCTACACTGTCCCCAATGTTATTTAATATCTTCATTGATGACATAGGTGAAGGGATCGTGTGCCCCCTCAGCAAATTTGCGAATTACACCAAGCTGAGTGGTGCAATTTACACACCTGAGGGACAGGATGCCATCCAGAGAGACCTGGACAAGCTCAAGAAATAGGCCCATGGGAATCTCATGAGATTCAACAAGCCCAGGTGCAAGATCCTGCACCTGGGTTGGGGCAACTCCTGGTATCTATCCAGGCTGGGGCATGAACTGATCCAGAGCAGCCCTGCTGAGAAGCNGCCCATGGGAATGAGATTCAACAAGCCCAGGTGCAAGATCCTGCACCTGGGTTGGGGCAACTCCTGGTATCTATCCAGGCTGGGGCATGAACTGATCCAGAGCAGCCCTGCTGAGAAGCACTGGGGGGTGCAGGTGGGTGAGAGGCTGGACATGACTCAGCCAGGTGCAATCACAGCCCAGAGAGCCAAACGTGTTCTGGGCTGCATCAAAAGCACAGTGGGCAGCAGGGGAGGGAGGGGACTCTGCTGCTCTACTCTGTTCTGGTGAGATCCCACCTGCAATGCTGCATCCAGCACTAGAGTCCCAGCATAGGAAGGACAAGGACCTGCTGCAGAGAGTCCAAAGAAGGCCAGCAAGTTGCTCAGAGGGATGGAGAACCTCTCCTGTGAGAAAAGGCTGAGAGAATTGGGATTGTTCAGCCTGGAAAAGAGAAAGTTTTGGGGTGACCAAATTGTGGGGGGACCTCCAGTACCTGGAGGGAGACTACAAGAAACACGGAGAGGAACTTTTTACAAGTCCATGTAGGGACAAGACAAAGGGGAATGTCTTCAGACTGAAAGAGAGCAGGTTTGAATTAGATATTAGGAAGAAATTCTTTACTGTGATGGTGGTGAAACACTGGAAAAGTTGCCCAAAGAAGTAGTGAATACCCCACCCCTGGAAGTGTTAAAGGCCAGGTTGGATTGAACTCTGAACAACCTCGTCTAGAGGAAGATCCTTGCTCCTGACAGGGGCATTGGACCAGATGATCGTTAAGGTCTCTTCCAATTCAAACCTTTCTATGATTTTTCGTTAGACATAAAATGTAAGCAAACAGAGGCACTTATAAGCATGCCCAGCTCAGTTTCTATTTATACCTGATTTTAGTTTGCCTATATTTGGTTTCTGCAAAGTACTTTGCCTGCTACCTGCCTGTGATTTTAACACTGTTAAGGAACCCATTAATAAAAAAACCCTTAAGATAATGCTTCCTGACTGTTCAGCTAATTTCGTAACTGCTCTTTAGTATTTCCAAATATTATGTTCAGACCATTTGGGTGACATTTCAATTGATAATGCAAAAAGACCTGATAAACTAAAGGTTTCCTAAAGTTTACCCAGAGGCTGAAAGACAGCAACCACTCTGTTAAGTTTTTGCTCTAAGGGTCACTTTGGGCATTTTCAACAAGTTGATAATTAGGCCATCAAAAGTATGGGGGTTCACTTGTCAGACTTCTAGGTTAAAGACATCTTAGATGGCAGACACAATTTTGGCTAACCATCTTTTAAATTGCTCTTGACAGGATCTGAAAAAAACTCTGACCTTGTCATATTGAATTTAACCGTTAGTCAGGCAAATGCTTATGAATGGGAAGAGTGACACTTTTCACTAACTTTGATGTATTTAAGGTTGTAGCGTGTGAATATGTGTAGGACTTTTACAAGAAGACACTGAAAATACAAAAGACTGAAGAAGGGTTTGAAATCGTGCAAGCTGGCCTATTTTTTTCCATTGTCATTTGGCCTAAAAAACCCCATACTTGTCTCTCTCTTCAAATAATGTTGCTGTTTAGGAACACAGTTGCCTATAAGTATCAAACAAAAAGTGGACATTAGTTCACTTCTTGCTTAGACAGACTTTATTTTTTGAAGTATGACAGATGAAGGTTTACCTTATTCTAATGGTGCTAACAACATACTTTTAAATTCTTGGAAAATTTAAGGAAACACTATCTACAAAGAGGAGAAACCCCTCAATTATTTGTGTGTGTGTGTGTGTGTGTGTTAAATACAAAATGATTACGTGATCTATTTTTTTCTCTTTTTTCCCAGATATGACTTTGTGATTGTTACCAAGATCCCACAAGAAACACTCCTATTGGAACCCCTGTTTTGTATTTTTATCCCTGATTATTTCTCTCTGCTTTTTTAATTGTATTAAAAATTTCCATATTATAAACAATGCTTATATAGAAGATGCTTATCATTTTTAAGGCACATTTTTGGATCCTCTGATTCTACACTTACCTGCTGTCAAATACTGGAAACATTTGAAACAGCAACATATTGAAAAGTACTAAAATCCACATGACATGAATACTAAAAACCAGGCATAGATGCTGTTCTGTGACCCAGCCCAGAAGGGCTACCCATTTTGCTATGTAAAGTAACAGGGCTTTAGCTAAATGAACCAGACTCCTCCACAACCCAGGAAGAACAGTTTGCTGGCAGTAGATTTGGTTTGATATCTCGAGAAGTGGCAAGAGAAACAAATTTTGGCATCAACATTTAACGTGATACTTTATAGAAAAGAAAGATCCCTTTCAGGGCATGCCTCATCAGAATGGTTGACACATTTTGATTTTTGATACAAATGGCAGAGAGAACAAACTTGGGATTGTGATTCCTGAATAGGAAGAAGCATGTCTCAATATCTCAAATTTGTGCATTTAGTTCTGAGAGTGAGACAAGATTTGAGACACAGTGACCCCTTCATGAATGCTATTCATTTAATATAATGTAGATAATTAAACCCTTTCATGGAAATAATACAGGCCATGATATACTGCAGTCTTAAGAGACCTGTTCCTGGGACCAACAGACTCAACAGCTCACTGTTTTGGCACCTCACCTCCTTTCAGCCCCTTGAATATGAAACCCTTTTCCTTAAGACTTCAGTTTCATTGTAGCCAAAAGGAAAGATGCTTACATTTTTCCTGGCTTAATTTACTTGGGTCATGTAAGTTTAACTGCCTCACTAGCAAAAGGAATGGGTGTGGCTAAGAGCAGGTGGAACAAGAGGATATGACCTCCTCATTTTGATAACAAGTTGTTGGATTTGTTTGCCATAAATAGTCAAACAAATTCTGCAAATCCAACATTTGTATTTCCCCTGGAGATTTGCAGAGACAGAACTTAACACCTTTATACCATTTGGGGGGCTAAATATTGTTTGAGAGGGAATAATTGCAAGGAAAAATGTCTACTTCATCTCTTGTTCTCCACTCTTACTTAATAGTCCACTGAAAATATATATCTGAAAACAGTAATAGAGAGATAGCAGTGTTATTCTCTTTATTGTAGCTGTTCAAAACTTTTGATCATGCTTCAAACACCAGTTAGCATGAAGAGAAATACCAGTGATATAGAAGTTCAGTGGCCCAGTGGTGTATTACCAAAGCCTCATTTCAAGTGTGCCAGCTTGAACACGGTGCATTTTCAAGGTGCCAGACATGCACAAATCCTTTATTGGAGCTAGAAAGGCTACTCTGTTGTACCTGTACAAGAGCATAAAGACATAAGCCTGACTCTCATCAGGACTTGTAGGCTGCGGCAGTCAGCAACTCAATCTGAAGGTATACACAGTGTCAGTTCCAGTCATTACTGGTACAGGCACATGCTATTTTAGTCTACTTAATAGGGCAGAAAATGTTTAAAATGAAGATACACAGTAGGAGACTAGCAGAAGTATATATGTTAGTCAGCTCCTGAGGTGAAAACTTTACTTTTATATGATAACTTTCATGCTTTTTCCCATCGTAGTTTCTTTAAAGATTCTGTGGGGTTTCCAGTCCCAAAACACCTCAGTTGTAACTATTCTGTAGACACAGACTTAGTTGAAAATGAGCTGCACTTGTTGAAATTGTCTTTGTTTCTCTATAAAACTAAGGAATATGAAATTCGTCGTATAAATTATCTATACCATTCATTAGAAACATAAAAAAGAAAATTCAATGTCCTCTAAAATAAAATAATCCTTCTCCATTTCAAAGGATCTACTGAACTTAATTTCTTAACAAGCATAGAAAAGAATGTGAAATCATAATTTTTCTCATTATATAATTGCATAATTATAATGTGAAATAAAGTGTGTTATCTGAATGTGCTGGCCCACTGATGGATGATATGCACATAGTGTGTAAATATTCAAACACATTCACACATGTATATTTTTGTTAATATTTCAAAACATTGCATGCAATATAGTGTCTAAAAAACTCAAGTAGAACAGAGTCTTCCTGTTGTAAGTTAAAAAATCAGAAAAATATTTTCCTTTTCCTAAGCAGATAAATTATCTTATTTAATCCTTTGGCTGGAAATATAATTATGGCTTTATAAACCCGATTTATTTCTAGAAATCCAATTAATTTTAGACCATAGAAAATATTTTTAACTGAAGTATCAGTGGGATAAGACATACTGTTTTTATTATTGTTTTTAAGATGACTATTCAAAATGACAGAATCGCTCAATGGCTGAGATTGGAATGGATCTCTAGAGGCCATCTACTCTAATTCCACTTCTTAAAAAGAGCCACCTGCCCAGGGCTGTGTCCTAGGGACTTTTGAATATCTTCAAGGCTGGAGATCCCCCCACTTCTCTGGGTGGCCTGTTATCAGTCACCCTCACAGTGATAACGTGCTTCCTGATGTTCAAATGGGCACTTCTGTGTTTCAGTTTGTGCCCTTTTCCTCTGGTCCTGTCACTGGACACTGCTGTAAAGAGTCTGGCTCTGTCTTTGCACTTTGTAAGCATGAATAAGATCCCCCTGAGCCTTCTCTTAGTCTCCCTTTGTGGGACTCTCTCCAGCACATCCATATCTCTCTTGTACTGGGGAGTCCAGAACTGGTAACAGTACTCCTGGTGTGGCCTCACCAGTGCTGAACAAATGTAAGGAAAATTATGTAAGGATACTGATGCCAGCTAGCCAGGAGAGGAAAGGGACTGCAAGGAATCTCTCAAAACTACATCTTTTTTTAGAAGGGGTTAGAAGGACCTGAGTCACTAGTGGAAAGAAAATTAATGGGGATATTGGAAATGTTGACCTTTTATTACCTGAATGGGTTTTGGCACTAGGGTACTCTTCAAAGAAGTGGGAGAAATGTTCAAACCAAGTAAAAAAAAACTTTCTTATACCATGTGCTCTGATCTTACATTACAAGGAAGACAAAAGTGCCAACTTCTCTACTCCAAGTAGCAGGATATTCTTACAAGCTGCAATATCTCAAGGTTCAGGTTATAACCAAAAAGAAAAGAACAAATGCTACGTAATATCTTGGAAGACACGCTATTGAAATATTTTTAAAAAATGTTTGGGGCAACTCTTGCTTTGAGTGAGGCTCCAGAAAGATCACAGATACCCACATAATGCTGTTTCATGTTTCTTCCCTCCTGATTTGTGTTTTTTACTAAGAATATGCTGAATTTCTACAGGGAACATATTTGCTAAAGATAGTGAAAAGCCTTTCAAAATGACCGTTCAAAAGCAGGTAGCATATGACAGCATCTGAGAGACTGTTTTTCTCTCTCTTTCATAGTAAGATAATTCAGTCCAGAAACATGCTCTCTATTGGTCAGTGCTGACCTTTCTCTTCTCTTTCTCTTTGTTTCTGTGGGTGGACACATGAAGCAATGGGGTATCTGAACAAATTTCTGTAACAAATTAGAAGAATAAAAGAAAATTCAAAAGGCCTAATGCTAAAACGTATAATTTATGCACATACTTTACTATCAGGCTCTTATCTGTCCTACCCAAAACTAATTTCTCAAGATATTTAAGTGTTGTCTTTCGCCTGCAGTGCTCTGTCTCCATTTCAGTCTCTTATTCCTCTCCTCATTTAATCCTGACTTTCTCAGGTATTTTCTGACTTCTCAGAAATCACACATACAGGAAGTAGAAACACACTGTAGGAGCCAAGAAAACTTTTTTTTTGTTATAAAATATTTTCCAATCCAAGTTTTCAGACTAAATCAACACAGATTTCTTTATAATTCTGTTTCAAGAAATGTTTCTTCTGTGTTTTTTGTTTAGCCAGAATATATAAAAGACAGTCTGAATTTTGAAAAGTTCTTCTTCTGAAGTGTGTATGTCTGAAAGAATCATAATGTGCTTAAGTAGCATGTGATATTAGTAATCTTGGGAACTCACAACTCCAGCAGAGTTCATTGATTTTATCTGGGTTGGTATGTAATCCAGTTGACTTCAGTGGATCCACTTGAATAAGGCACATGTACAGGACCCAGAGGTAACAGCTGAAAATGTTTTCAAATTAATGTCAATTTGCTGACTTTAGCTCTCTACTGAGAACAACAATTACAGTGACGTACAGACATGCTGGTAAAAATTGCTCCCTATTTTTGTTCTGTTACCTGATGGGAAAGAAGGATGAAAGATTACATCTCTGTCCTGTGACAGGAGGTGTAGTCAGTTACAGCATTCCCCACTGTAATTACCTACAGGGATGTTACTTTCATTATATTCTTTAAAGAGCTTCCGGTGGTGCAGTAGACATGAGAACGGAAAACATGAAATCACTGTGGTAATACAGATTTCACTAGCAAACTCTCTCTTTCCCTTGTCCCAAATACACAGTACTGAAAGGTTAGAGGTCTTGACTGACTTTTCATTTATTTATTTTTTTTCCAGACAGCCAAAAACATTCATTTCATCAGTGTATTTCAAATCAACTGTGAAATAAATGATAACTCTATTTTATTTAAATACCATTATCTTCCATAAATGGGATCATTATTTTAAATCATTAGTTCCAGAGGGCCATAATTTTGTGAATGTTAAATATGCAGATTATCTTACTTATGTACATTTGTCACAATCTATCAGTACAAAACATGCTTAGATCTGGTCTTTCACAACAGTCTGTAAGAAATTACCTTTCAATGAGGCATTAAAGAAACAATAAGGCCATAAGAGGCATTCAGTAACCTTGATGAGACGGCATCCTGGTGATTTTTCTCTCTTCCAGTAGCTGTCTTGAGTCAGGGAGGTTGAGTGTGTCTGTACTCTCCAGCAAATTAAATCTGTTAGACTTTTGATATCTGTGCTAGAGATCGTATTTCCATTTAAAAATAAACATTCCAGTTGGAATGAGGAGCGAGATTGAGGGCTGGTTTTCAAATGTCTGCTTAAAATGATAGGAGCTACTGTTAAATAGTTATTTACATTTTGCAAAGCTAATTTTGAGTTTAAATGTTTTTTACGTTCCATGATTGCTACACAAGGAGGCTGTAACTCCACCGCTCCACAGTGCACGGTCATGCAGTCCTCTTCATGAACACTGTCTGGAAACTCTGCAAATCACCTGTCTGACCATTCCAGCTATAACTGTCTTTTCATACAATTATAGGGCAGCTTAGGTTTCAAGGGAGCTCAACACATTATTTTATGCAGCCTTCTGTGGAAAAAAGAGTGCAAACAATATTATCTAGCACCTTCTCCAGTCACATCTTGAAAAACTCCAGTGATGGGGACTCTACGACATCTTTGATAGGAAGATATTTGATTTTTGTTTTGTTTTGTGGGGTTTTTTAAGAAGCATTTTATCAATTAAATGACACTTAATTGGCTAAAAGTCTCTAAATATTTAGAAGTTTGTGGTAAATTTAATTTATCTATTTTTTTGCTTCTATTAATTTATACACATATTAAGGAAATGTAGTTCAGAATTAATGAAAAAACTCTACAGGATCCAATAATTTTATACTGAATAATACATGTTGTGACTTAGATGTTCTACAATACATTATGTAATCCATTGTAAAATGTGCATATGTGACCATATCCATCCAATGACATATAACCTAATATATAATATATATAATGGTATATCCTTATATCTCACTGTCCATAGTTTACCAGTGAATGCCAGGCAAAGTTAGAAGTTATTTACTACTTTCAATATTATTCTTCTAATATAATATTCTACCAATATTTTTCCTAGATCTATTTGAAAACTTTCTTAACTGAGAAATAATAACAATGATGTGGCCTATATTTAATGGCTTCTAAACTAAACATTTTGTTGTGTGTTAGTGGTTTAATGTTTATATCTTTGCACAGAAGTTTCTTCTGGTCCAGATTATTCTGTTAGCACTAACAGAAGAGTGAGACAAAGCAGAACTGAAAACCACAAAACTGGGTTTGAGGCTATGTCAGGGAAGTCAAGGCAAACTGAAAATTCTTTGCACAATACCTGGTCTGATAAACCCTGAGGAGAGTGAGGGCGTAACTCATAAGAGAGAATAGAGTTCACCAAGATACTAAGTTCAAAAAGCCCAGATTTGCACATCTGTGAAGTTACTGCAACCACGTAAAAATGTTTCTTACGGTTAAGGAGATTTTGTAGGAAAAATATTGATGATCCAAACCATACTATGTAATTTCTGTAAGGAAAGGAGGACGTTGTGCAAGCCCTAGCTCCAGACCAACCTTTCATTTATTCTCATTTTTTCCACTAAGGAAATAATTTTGACGTATGGAGAGAGCATATTTTGAGATAACCTTCTTGTTCCAATTCTGAGAACAATTTTCCTTTCTGTGTGATTTGAAAGTTTTATTATGAAAGTGAATGTGAACTACTCTATGAAATGTGATAGGTTATACATACCATGGAGGGGACAGTAATTTTCTATGGGCAACTTCTCCTAGCACAAAACACAAATGCTAGAATAAAGATAAAAGCTTGTATGGCTGACCATATGAAAACAAACATCTGTGAGTCGCAGGTGAAGAAGCTCCCACTGCAAGAATTTAGCAAAGAAAAATGTGACGATCTGCTCTGCATGCTTGTCAACATCACACTGCCCCTTCCAGAAAACTTCTGATCTGTGGAATGTGCTATAGCACTGCAACCCCTTCCAATCAAGGAAGAGCCACTCCAGGGGATATCTGAAGGCACAACTCTCTACTATGACTGCTGCTATCACTACTGTCGCTACTACTGCCGCCGCTACTACAACTACAACTACTACAACTGCTGTGCTCCTGTTTATCTGGCTACTGCACTTTTTTTTTCTCTAAAGGTGAAATGTAGTTTGGTTTTATAGCACCCCCTGTCTGCAAATGTGTCCTTTTAGACCTCTGTAAGGAAATTTGCCTCTGTATATGTCTATCCTCATTAAAAGAGGAATTGTGTTTGTCTCCTGTTGGTAAGAGTAGAAATGGCTGTTTTCTGAAGCTCCAGGCTTTTGCTTTCTGGGCCTCTATTCTCCATCTGTTTCAAGGAGTTCATAATATGTTCTTGTTTCACCAGAATCCTATGAGAGGAATAAAAAAGGTCTTATGAAAATAGGGCTCCTTATTCTAGAGAAAATCAATAAGGGAAAAAAATAAATCTGAGAATTATAATAAAGAGGACTTTTGCTTTTAGCAATCCATCTGGAACTTCATAGGACATATATTTTGCTTAGAGCGTAGATTTTAAAAAATAGCATATCTTTTTTTCAGAGAAGCATCGTCATCACAGATGCGAATATCTATAATAAAGACAAAAGCAGCCAAATAAATGCACAATAGCTAATGTTTTAGATCTAAATCTAACATGATATTCCTCAACACTAAAATGGAAGTGTAAGTGCCATTCCCACAGCATGGGAAGACTGTGTTTGTTTATTTCCATCTTGTATTTCCCTAAGGACACTTTGCTCCACCAGTATAATTAGGATGACATTTGGAGCTGCTGTATTTCAATACAAGAGCAAGAGACACTGTGCAGCTTGACAAGAGATTATGATGTCAAGTCAATTGCTGCTGCAATATCAATATTTATTCCCTCGCTCCTTGGGTCTTGTTTTATTTTTATTTTCATCTTTTTCTATTAGGCATAATACAGTACCCAAAAACTATCTTTTTGTGCAGCACTTTTTTTGCTCTAGACAGCCTTGGTTTTCCCTAGTTAATTTTTCCTTTCTCAAGTAAATAGTATTTAACCCTTTCAGTAGTCCAATTACTTTCATGGAATGAATTCTTATTTGATGGACTACAACATTCCTAATGAGTTCTGTCTCTTATTTTATCAGAATGTTCCCAGAACTATATTATATATTTTGAGTTTTAATTGCTTCACTACTGATGAATACATATCAATTGTATGTATCCATTATATTCACCAGTAGTGAAGCAATTAAAATGGAAAAAAAAGTCATTATTATTACAGAGGTACAAAACTCATTAGAAATGTTGCATTAGATCAATCAGGGTACAGGCTTTAAATAGGAAATTCTTGCCAGAAACATATAACATTATTTGAGATTTCTGATAACTTCTTTTTGTGAAAAGAAAAAGAAAACTCTGTTTAGCAGCTCATCCATGCTTTCTTCATAGAGAGTAGTAGAAAAAATTTAACCTCAAATGGAGTCAGATTAACAGGTATATCCTGATGAGCATTTCAGCATTGCTTCTGTGAAATAACGTAATAACAACAAACCACAGCAGCACAGATGCTGGAGTTCAAAGTCAACAGTGAAGCAATTATATTTAATTGATATTAGTTTAGCCTGATTAATTTTCTTTTGTATTTGCTTGATTTTGTTGTAGAAAACGTAAGTACATTTATGTTCAGTAATATTTTTTTCTAAGAGAATATTACAGTTTCTTAGAGATATATGTCTGTCTCTATTTAAGCAGATTATCTCCTACTGAAGTGCAATATCAATTACAGGATTTTTTTTTAATGGATCAGAAAATCAGCCTCCCAGTTTAAGGGTCTGTTGAGGTTTAATGCATTAGCTCTTCTTTGAGAACTGTGTTTATTTCTCCATAACACCACCAAGAATTTTTTTGGTGTATGATCTGGTTAACTTTGTATGACATCGCTAGATGGCAGTGTCCCTTCCAGCCTTGATTTGTGTTTATACATATTTCTAAGACATTTAATTGTCATTCGTAATCATTCAAATTTTATTAAGGATACATATTACTAATATAAAATTCATTTATCTTTGTTAATAAACATAAGGTAAATATCAAAGGGAATAATGATATTTCCTCTAGTTATTCTAATTTTTTTCTAGGTATTTATTGTTCTATTTTAAAGTAACCGTGATGTCTAATGCACTTTATCACTCTGAAAAGGTCAAGTTGTGAAATAGTTGAACTTTCCTGAAATTAATTCTTCTAATTTCATGTTTGTCATTTCGGTTTTTACTTTTGTTATCACTTATTAGCTGTTCGCATGGGGCTCCAGATAATTATTGACAATTATAATTTTTTAATGATAGCTTTTTTATTCATTAAAAAAAAAAGAGAAGGAGCAGGGAAAGAGAAGGCAGAGGGACCCTTAGAGTTATAGCCTTACACTACACCATGCTTTATTCTAGAGGACCTGGTGCTACTGGAAGGAGTCTCAAACAAGTATTTATAAATTTAGTCCAGTAAGTCTGGGCTCCCATTATGCTCAGTAGAAAGGGACACCTTCCTACAGACCACGCCTGGAATAGTTAGAAATAGGCTTGAAAGCAGGAGAATTTGGGCAGTCAGAATATGCTGACTGTCTCAAATGCCTCTGGCAAGTCAGGCACTTCCACAGGTTTATTTGTTCTGGGACAACAATTCACTCATTCATGACAGCCTTGGGGCAAGCCAGCTCACCCATTTTAGGTAACTTGCTTATGATGTGTCCTGTAAACCTGTGAAGACACCTGTCTTTCTCTATTAACAGTTATATTAAATGCACCATCAAATCTTTTGTAAATCTAAAAGTTTATCAGAAAAAAATTAAATTAGACTCTTCTCCATTTATTAAAATTGATTACAAAGAAAGTTTAGGCTAGGTTTGAGCTAAACTTTATGAGTACTTCCCCTAAATGATCCCAGGAGTTTTAAATTAGCCTTTCATTATGTGGTAGCAAATGTATATCTGTTTTTTTACCAAGGGAGTATGGCTGGTATTCATGATTTGTTCAAGTTCTACCAGAGAATAGACATAATGAAAGCAATTCTAAATTACTGGTCTTTTTACTTTGAACATGGATGTTTCTCTTTTTTGAGTCAACTAGAATGTCACTACTCCTCTCTGTAAAGTTTTGTGTGCTGCCTTAACTATGGTGTCATCACAGCTGGGTGGAGCAACTCTGAAACCATAAACATTTTGTCAATAGTCTAAATTGATATGTTACTTCAGTCTAAGCAACGAGACATACTTGAGAGAAATCTTAACTTTTAGTATGACACCTTACACCAGTGTAAGTTGAAAACAAAAGTGAAGCTTTCAGGTTGTGAAATAGAACACTGTTTTCTCCAAAAATTATGGTGAGGACTGCAGTCATTCATTTGCAGAAACATCTGTCTCAGTCCTTCTCTAAAGAACTCTACAGTATCTCTTTGAAAGATATCAGTTTTTCCAACAGTGAGCATTCACAACTATATTAACATAGTCAATTTGCCTAAAGAAATTAAAATACAGTCTTCCTTGGTAAGGAAGGTAAATTTATGACATGCATATTTTGTAAATATATGCAGTTAGTTCTCAGTGCTTGAAAGTTTGGCTTTAATATTCCAATAAATCTTTGTAAGTTGTAATGATTTATATGCAAAGTTTTGAAGGTGCTCAAACCTTCAAACTGGATTGCCTAGTGGCAAAAATCCATAAGTTTTATTGACATTCCTGAATTTAAAAAATGGGCTTACTTTCAAAGGTTATATGCACTATTTTTTATGGGATAGGAGCTGCTCAACAGTTTTGGTAAATTAAGTATTGTTAAGGTGCACCAGTATGGAAGAAGTCAACTTAAAAGGTCAAAGATTGTCTTAACTTCAAGCCAAGTTTAAAAGATTTTCAGTATTCACTTGAAACTCTGAGGGCTTTTTTTCAATGCAAACTTGCTTTTGTTCTTTTTACTCTCTACAGATGGTTGATATCTCCCTGTTTATATCCATTTTCTTAGTTCTTTATGCATTTCATTTCGAGTTACTATTTCCTTCATGTTAATTTTCCCCTATGTAATTTTCTAGATGCATTTCATTTATATTTTGCTACTTATTTTATGAAATTAAATAAAAAACATAACTTATTGAACTGAGGTTTGACATTTTAACCTCCTTTTTATAATTAATTATAATTGAATATAATAGAGAAATGAATTACTTTCTGCTTCTTTTTCTGTATTACGAGAAAAAAATTCCTAGAGAATTATTTAGGACAAAAACTGCAAGAAATACAGGACTAAAGGGTCATTATTGCACTATTTATGTTACCAGTCACCTAACAGAGGAACATTTATGCACTATTAATGATGGAGGAGTGAAATGTTTTCCACACACAGTGATAGAACCAGTTTACTTTTTAGATTCTTCCAACTATATTCATAACTGGCAATAGAGTTTTAGGAGCATAACGCTGTGTTCTGGGAGTGGCAAAGCACCCATTTAAACAACCCACATCTCTGCTCTTATCTTTTGTTAATGTAGAGTACTCCTACCTCTTGCACACAACTACTTTACAGGGGAAAAAATCATATTTTCTGTTAATGGAAGCAGTGGGCTCACCTGCAGGCTGGGAGGGCACAGAGGAAAGTATGGATTTTCATAAAATTTTTGTAACAAGTGAGGTAAAATTATATAAAAGTAGTATTTTAAATCTTCCTTTAACACCAAAGTATCAGTGATTTCTTGAAAATGTTATTCGTAGCTCTTCCTTAGCTCTTTTAACACTCTTTTTTTCCTCTCGTAGGTTGTCTACTATTTTAGAATCTCTCTAAACGTGCTGTGGGGTCTTTTATTCCTTTAGGTTTCTTCCTTATAAACCACTCTCATGAGAATCAACACCTACCCTGTTGCAGAAGCCTGTAAACTATCAAGCATTTCCTAACTGATGTCTTTCCCCATGCCTATGCTTTGATTGCATCCAAAGGATTTTTTTTTGGTTGATTCATTTATTTTTTTCTCATCTGCACAACACTGAGTTGACTTATGAGCTGATGAACAAACACATTGCAGAAACAATTTGGAAAGGGACTGAGTGGAAAGTGTGGAGCATTTTGCATTACTGAAAACCTGTCAAAGTGGCTTGATTTGTACCACCTAGGAAGTGATAATGAAGGCTTTGGGGAAAAGAAAGACTACTTTGAATGTTTTGGGATTTTTTTTTTTCAACTAAAATTCTTTTGGTGTTTTAATTGTGTTTAGTTCATAATGGCCAACTATCATTGTCTAAAATCTCATGCTACTCAGCCTCTGAACACAGCACAGAGAGGCATCTTCTGTTATTGAAAACTATTAAGCCAAATACAAGATAGTAATAGAAAGGTTATCTCAGTCAGAATATGGAGAGCAAAAGCAAATTATAAAATGGAATATTAAGGACAGTAAGTTTATTTCAGTTTAACAGAATCTTTGGGTGCTTTGGGAGAGAAATTCTGTTCCCAAATGCAGTACATCACCAATTACATTCCAAGTCATGTGACTACCTGTGACCATTTTAATGAGTAAGACATTGTCAGAACATTTTCATGACTAGGAGTGGGTGTATTCTAAACCATGAACTATTTACTTTTATGTCACTTTCAGTACTCTGTTCTTCTCTTCCTGTCAAGATAAAACTATGGTTAGTATTTATGGGAGACTATGATACTTCAGCTACAGGTGTTCCCTCCACACAGACTTTTACTAATTTTCCAAAAGAAAAAAAGGCTCTTCAGAGTCTTTCTGATGAAACTTTTCTTTTAATTACTTCATTAGAAGCAAGTAGCACAATATGGCAACATTGAACCACAAAGATAGAGATAAAGTTCTATCGTATTTGATCATGAACCTTTACAAAACAGACCATACCTTCACATAAAATATGTTGTCCTTATGTTGCATTTATCCCTTCATGTACAGAAGAGATTACTATACCTCTGCATGTTAATTCAGAATATTTAAGTGCCAGACTCATTTGCCACTCAGGTGATCCATTTTTGTAAGCAGAGAATAATGAATCTGTTGATAAAGTCAGTTTTGCAAGAAACTGGAAAGAATATCATTCACGAGCACATGCTCATAAGCACATCCTTGTCGGTCCAAAGTGACAACACTTTTTTTCTGTACAATAAAATTAAGCACTGTGTTATCAGAAAAGTTCAGCTTTAGAGGCAAGTTATTTCCTTACACAGTTGTTGAATAAGCATTGCAGGTTGAAAAAAACCCAAAAAACCAGCTAAACCAACTGACTAAAGGACATATCTTTTTCACTCGTTGGCATGAACCGATACTAATTGTTATTTACCAAAACTACTCCAGGAAAACAATTTAGTTTTCTGACCTTAGCTGTATAAAAACAATAACCTCAGCTTTGGATAAGAATGGAAAAGTGGGTTTTGTCTTGATGTTTTGCAGCGCATCTTATTGTTTCACTGCTTAGTGGTTTTGGGTAAAGTGACAGCACACTTGCTATATGTTCTGTTTCGTCTTCATCCTCCATAACATATGTTCTATCACTATAGAAAAGAATCAGAAATCATGTGATAGAATCATACAGTATTTAATCAGTTATATAAGCCAACAATTAAATAGTTTTCCTCTTGCAAATGTATGCAATGCAATTTTTTTTTTTTTTCTGAAACCACAGTTAATTTGATCCAGGTCCACTGCATTCTCCATTTTGCCTTGAACAAAATAGTAGCAGGTGTGTCTTCGGGTTTACTGTCAGGCAATTTAAATACTGGAATTTTCATTAGAGCTTAAAAAAACCTACTAGATTTTGGAAAGAGTTTGAGAATGAATTATGCAGCACCACTGTGCTATCAAGTGGAATCAGAAAAATGCTTTATTTGATCAGAATATGAGCAGTCATTTCTTCTACTTTTTCAACCCTTGAAAATAAGTAGAGAATATATTTCCTTTTGTAGTTTTTCATCTAAAGTTCAATGTGAAAAAGAAAAAAATGTTCAGGCATTTTATATGGTCTTTCCTAAGATCTAATAAATTACCAGTTCTAAACTTGGGAGGTAACTTGTGAGGAAAATCTTTCCTTATCTAAGTTTTCTCATAGCTGTGGCGGTGAAATATTACTATAAGAATATGTTGATATATTGACTGCTAGCTTCCTATAATCTGTACAGTCACAATTGGATGAGTAGATTCTAGTTATACTTCAGATCCCCAGCCTTGAATTCAGTTATTTACTCAGGATAATGATCTATGTCTATTATGAAATGAAAGATTCACCTCAGAATTGAATTTAGGACACAAGAGCAGGCTCCCCAGGGAAGTGGTACTCTCTCTGCTAGAGTTCAAGAAGCGTTTGGAAAACTCTCTCAGTCACATAGTGTGATTTTTGGTGCTGTCCTGTGCAGGGCCGGGAGTTGGATGCTAATGATCTTTGTGAGTCCCTTCCAACTCAGCATATTCTATGATTCCATGATAATCGTTTTGATTGCTTACAGTATCAGCTAGGAAAATCAAGCAAATGTACTCTTCCTGCAGCATTTGTCTCATGATTTGTTTATTCCTTATACTCTTATTTTCATCCTGAACTGTTGTTGTTGATGAAAAATCATTTTTGTCTAGTAGCTCATGCAAAAGTGGAGATACCAATTGCACACATAACATTATTTGCTTTTGACATTATGCCTGTTATTGGAACTGTCCCTTTTACCCGCAGGGATAATTAACATTTACTACTTCATTGAAGCTGACAATAGAACCCAATGGTCAGAAGACAATTGGAGGGTACTTTTTAATATTCTTGTTTGTCATGACACTTGCTTTCATGTGTTGAATAATTTCTTTACGTGATTGCCTTGAAAGATTTAATGCTATCTTCTCTATGTTGAAAGAAATATTCTCATGCTCAGTGTAAAACCAGCAAAACATTTTAAAAGATCACAATTAATGATCATATATTAATTTTTAGTATTTTGATCTAGGTGGACTTAATCAGAGAAAAAGAATCCATATAATAACATAGGGAGAGAACTATTCTGGGATGCAACAGGTTTCCAGTATGTAATACTCACACAGCTACAAGGCTACCTAATGAAGTCCGTGATTAATTTCTAACATAACTACTTGTCTCTCAATATCAACACAATAAATTACCAATAACATTGATCTTGATTGTCAAAATACTAGTTCACTCATAAGTTCTTCATGCCTTTCTATTTCTAGTTTCCTTATGCTGATTTCATGGCCCTATATCCAGTTCAAGAATTTGCTCCTGCCTGTTTTACTTAACTTCTAAGTGTGAAGTGTAAAAGAACAAGTAAGTGCTTCCTTTCCTCCCAGTCAGTGAAATGCCAGAGAGGCTGTTGGAGTCTTTTACAAAAATGTTATTTCTAAGTCTAGGCACCAAAACTGCAAATTAATTTAGAGTAATTTATCCAAATTTAAATGTATTCTTGCCCATGTTTAATTACATCATGAACATGTATATTTCTTGGAGGCAATTTTTATGTATTGGCTTGTATATTGTATGTTCTTCATTCATCCTCAGTCAACCTATGTTCATATCTTTTGAGTTTGTGTATGCTCATATGAAGCATGAAGCTAGCTTAAGACTTCTAAATTTGTTAGTGCTTTTTAATCAATATGTCTAAATATTCAAATAGTTTTTTAATATTTGCTTTTAATTGGAGGGAGATTTTAAATTCTGAATTCTCTAGGTCATTTGTGTTTACATTCTTCAAACTTTGGGAACAGCATTATTATTTTTCTTTTTTTCTAAATTTTTAGATATCTAATACTAGAGAAATAGAGGCCAAATTTCATACCTTTCTGCATACCCACAAACTTTTTAGAATCTCTTTCTACATTAACCTCAAAGCTTAAAAATATTTACCTTAGTATATAGGCTGTTTAAAGGAGTTATTTTGTCAAGCAATAAGTAGCACAATATTCTGGGGATTTGTTTATATAATCCAAAGTGTTTGAACAGAATTTTAACCAGAAAATTTTACAGAAATAAGGTACCTCCGAGTTCATTAAGCCCCTGCATTAATAAAGGAGAGTCCTTTCTGACATTTCATGTACAGAATATTGCCATCTCCTAAGGCAAGTAAGAAATTGTGACTAAGTTCTCCCACACCAATTCATATTACTTGTTTTAAAGTAATGCCTTATCATTCCCACAGCTTTTATTTTTATTTCCCCGTACGTGTTACTTTTTGTCCTTCCAACCACAGTCTTTTGCAGGAAAGAACTGGCTTTCATTCCAGAACAAAGGAGTTTCAGCTGGACACACCTTTATTTGATAAAGAAAAGCCAAGAGTATTAAGAGGAATTGATCTATGCAGCATAATTAATATACATATATAATTAGCATATTACAGCTACAGGCTAATATGACAGCATTGAGTTTAACAGCAAAACATTTTCAGTGGACAGAGGACCAGAAGGGAGAATATTTACTAAAAGTTATGATTTTTTTCCTTTTGTAAGCTGTCTTTATAGATCAGAGGGACCCCACCTGGAGTTCTGCATACACCTCTGGGGCTTCTAGCATAAGAAGGACATGGACCTGTTCTAGAAAGTCCAGAGGAAGCAACAAAGATGATCAGAGAGACGGAGCACTTCTCCTATGAAGACAACTGAAAGAGCTTGGACTGTTCAACCTGGAGAAGAGAAGGCTCCAGAGTCACCTTAAAGCACCTTCCAGAACCTAAAAGGGGCTACAAGAGAGCTGGAGAGGGACTTATTACAATGGCAGAGATAACACAAGGGGTAACGGCTTAAAACTTAAATAGGATAGATTTAGATTAGATATTATGAAGAAATTATTCACTATGAGATTGGTAAGGCAGTGGAACAGGTTGCCCACAGAAGATGTGAATGACCCATCCCTGAAAGTGTTCAAGGCCAGGGCTTTGAGCAGTCTGATCTAGTGGAAGGTGACCTTGCCCGCAACAGGGGGGTTGGAACTAGGTGGTCCTTAAGTTCCCTTCCAAGTAGATTAAGCCCTTTTCTTGTTAAATATATTTTTATGGTTTTTCATACTCTTAAAAATATCACAAGGCCTACCAACCTTAGCATGGGAATGACTCTCACTCAAACGGAGGCAGAAAAGGAAGGCAGTATTTCCAGCGCATACATGTATATTATATTTTCCTTGTGAGTATAAATTACATTACTGCCTTTTTTTCTACCCTCATTTTGTAATAGATAATGGAAAGCTCTTGATATGTCTAATAACTACACAATGTAGAGTCCTTCTTTCTATTTATTTCAAAATGATGGTGAAATTAGCATTCAGCATAAAGTCTGATCTGGCTTGAGAAAATATAACTCACATAAAGAAAGCACAAGAAACATATGTTTCATAGAGTATCTCTATTGTGAAGCTCTGTACCTCCTTCTAGAGAAGAAGAAGGGCACTTCAGCTTCTTCAGACTGTTTTCTGAGGAGCTCAGAGCAATCCCTGAGCTTTTGTGCTTTTAAGGAGTATGGGAGCACTGGCATATCAGAAGACAAAGCTGTGGAAATTCAAAAGCCTTGTATGTCTATATGAACATGTCTGAAGTGCTGAACCTTTTGAAATTTATCTGGGTGAAAAACATATATCTTTACCTTAATTGCCAAATCCTTTCTGAGTGCACCAATAAATTGTTAAAACAACAGAAAGTCAGCAAAGCAGAAACATATCTTGAGAGAGAATAATAGAAGTGAGAGTGTTAAAACTTTTCTTCTATTTCATTTCTACAATACAATTATGAGAGACTGAATTAGCCTGTAATTTTCTGTGCTTAAGATTTGTATGCAGCACTTGAAACCACTACTTCACTTACTAAGTTTCTTCATTAAATCCTGAATATTTTCAAAGAGTAGGAAGAGAATACTGCAGAGTTTGTCTGCTAAACTACAAATGCGGGTAAAGTGTGTGTGAGATTATTAACATTTTTTTTGCTCTAAAGTTTTAAAAGCCCTGGAAGAACCTGGAGAAAACTTGAATATCTCTAAATTAGTTTCCACTGGGCATGAAAAAACAGTTAGCTTCAGAAGAGTGAGATGAATAAATAAGTTGTAAATTTAAGCTTCTATATATTCGGGTGTGTTTTCTCATAGCAGAAGACTTAGTCACAGAACAATTTTTGATGGATCATCAGCAATAAAAGTGAGAATCCAGAAATTCCAGTCACATGAGACACATGAACCTGTGATCAGCTCAGTTTCTTCGAGCAGGGTGCTAGAAAAAAACAACGTTGCAGGTTTGATTGATATATGTGCCATTCACTTAAGAGTTGGACTTGATAATCCCTGTGGGTCCCTTCCAACTCAGAATATTCTGCGATTTCTTTGATTAATGTATTGCCAGAATAAATTGAAAAACTCTAAGTGGCACTTCCTGCTCACAATGCTGCTGACCAGGTCTGCCGTTGCAACAGAATGGGGAATTCTGTAACTGGAATGATGGCACGTGAATCCTTGCTTATGCATCAGCAAAAAGAAGCACAGGCACCTTGTTTGTGCTGAAACTCTCTTTTCACTGGAACTTTGATTCCAAATTATGGTATTATTCACATCCAAGTGACTACAAAAACTGTCATTGTGGAATAAAATAAATAAAATTGGGGTTTTTAAATTTTTAACTTTTTATTGTGGCATCACAATGCATTGTCCTTATCCATATCTTTGTTTTATGTTGTCTTGTACCTTCCCCCATCCCCAGCATCATACTTAAACAAGGATCTAAATTAATTTTCATCTTCTGTTGGAAAAGGGGGAATGCAAAACACAAACATACATATATCGCAGGACCTTCATACAGAGAAAAGAATGCATTATTTTGGTTATTTCTTTATAGTTTTAGCCAACGACATACAGATTTTTTTTATCTTGTAGGCAGCAAAGACATCTATACTCTGTTTTGCACAGCATCAGCAGTGAAGGAAGGCAGTGTGGTAGCAGCCCAAGCTCTAGCCCATGAGTGGAGTATCATCTTGTGTAACAGGCACCTCGGACAAAAGTTCTGTGAGGAGGAAGAAGACATCAAACCCATCCCTCCAGCTTCCCAAGTTTGCAATCCTGCCACCAGAACTTTGTAAGGGATCAAATAGGGGCAAAAGCACTGTCTCAGATAAGAGCAGCTGTCAGCACACAAAGGCTGCTACCAGGGCTATATGTTGAATCTTTGATCACACACAATTGTACTTAATTTTTGGAATATAATGAGAGTGAGAGCTATATTACTGTGAATTTGCAATAATTTAAAAGCTTTTGAGAATGTCATCACAGACACTGAATAAATATTATCACTAGTCACAAATATTATTTGTCTTTAGATATCAGCATGCTGTGTCATTTCCATTTTAGGTGCAAGTCTGTGGACACAATGCTCCCTGGGGGACCTCTGAGCTACTGCTGAAAGAGTAGAAAGTAGTACCTGCTTCAAGGTAAAGCATCCTGCAGAAACTCAAAATTAAATTTTTAAGCAATAAAATAACATTGTCACTGGACTGCATTCACTAGAACATTTTTGAAGGTGCATTTGGGAGTAATGTGACAAGCCCTTAAAAGAAAATAAAAGGAATCTAGAGTACTGAAGCCAACAAAAAACCCTGTAAATTGAGAGTATTTTGATATTGTTTTGCTCTGTATCTTTGCAGTTTTTAGCTTTGGCATACTTTAAACTACAGAAGTAGTGCAACATGGTGCTCTGTCACTTAGAGAACAATTAAAGCTGTCCATCTGGCATACTTACGTTTTATTAATGTGCTTTTGCTTAAAATAAATATATTCAATGTCTCTAGGGAACAGTCAAGGAATAAAATAACTGTGCAAAACTTTTATTACATATCAAATCAGTGTTGTCTGGTGTAGAAAGATACAAATACAAACCGGCTTACAACTCCAATGTGCCATGGGAAAAGGGTTGATTCTGGTTTAGTACATGCATTTGAGGATTATGTTGTTCTCTTCATATATATTTCACCTCCACATAAATTTCCTGGATTTGTTTCCATTATATCTGTGCTTCTTTCTCTTGTCCATACTACTGCTATGCAAAATACATAATACTCTGTCTAGTTTATTAACCTACAGCTAAACTGTAGCTCAATTTACACTGCTCTGTGAAGTAATGCTTGTAATTGCCTTTAATAGATAGCTTATTCCTCAGTAAATAAAACCCTGAACTTTTAAGTGTTCACAGAAGTAACTAACCTTATTAAAAAGAAATAATCTTTGCAACTCTTTGTATTAGCGCCATTCAAGACTTCCTCCATCACACACACTTATTTTCATTTTCATTTAGTCCTCAGTGAACATTTGAGAAAATAAGACCAATCTTTGTTTTGCAGTATTAAGCAAATATTCATATTCTTCATTTTAATAAATTTACTTAACTGCACTATACATCAATCCAAGGGAAGATTCAGCAGAAGCTGCTTTTACTTATATTGAATCCCTTCTATAAATACCTTAGATATTGCCAGAAATCCTTCAGGATAGTTCCTTTATAAATACTTAGAAGAATGTTTCAGCTTCTTTGGAAATCATCAGCAGGTTTTCCACAAAAAACAAGGTTATTGATTACTGGTTTAAAAACTAGCTTTATATTAACGGGGAAATGTGAGCTGTAGCTCACCAGGGACAAACTGTCTGTACTAGTAACAAAAGAGGGCAGGGGTGCAGGTATTTTACCTCAGTTCTGCTAAATTGTCCTGGGCAGAGCCAACAGGCTGGGCCAGCTGCCCCTCTGGCTTCCTGTTCCCAGTTCTGGCTTGTGGACAACTATGAGCTGAGGGACCTGTCAACAGCCACTCCGGGCGCCAGCACACTCTTGGGTGCCAGGGTGCGTAGCTGTAGTCATGATCTACCACCTATTCCAAAAGCAAGGGAAAGGTTTTCTGGGCTGTTTAGTTGTCTTTAAAACTGTATCCTTAGCAAGTGGGAAGTTAATAACCAATCAGCCATACTGCATGTCGTAAAATCCCTTTAAAATACAATTTTCTTGTCTATATTTGAACTAGCATATGTGGATCAGTTAACTGGTTGCTGCAGGAGGGTTTTGGTCATATGTTATGGACAGATTCCAAAAAGAAAATATTCTTTTAGCATTTATGTAAAAAGACAGTTAAAATATAACAGCTTGTCTCTCCAAAACTGATTTAATTTCTTTTTAATGGTCTTGAAGAGTTGCCAAGTTTTAAATTGAACTTCTGAATTCAATTCTGGTTTTCAGACTATGGTATTAACAAATGCAATCCCACGAGAAGGAAAAATAAAAAGTTCAGGACCTGTTCATTAATTAAAAAAAAAAAAAAAAAAAGGTTCCACGCTGTTTGCCCTTTGTAAATTTGGAATATATCTCATGAAAATACTCCAGAGTGGTTTTTTAAATTCATATATTGTATTGCAATTATGCTAAATTTAAGACATTGGGCTTTAAAACACAGAAAAGGAAATACTTTTCATTCATTACATAACATGTTGGTAGAAGACTGTTTCCAATAATCCACACTATTTCAGAATTACGGGCATTGTGCTCAGTGATACCATTGCACAACAAGGCATCATTTGCTTACAAATTCCCAGGACTTGCCCCACCTTAGACAAATGATGCTGAGGGATAACAGTTTTCTCTGCTGTGTCCCACCACCAGAACATAAAGGGAGGAGCACCATGCCATGGCAAAGCTGTAGTTTATCTCACTGTTGGAGTAATTAAAAGCTATGTCTAATTGAATTGCCCCCACTGGTCATTATGGATGGGAACGAGGTCTTTGCACATTTTGCTCTCTATGAGTAAAACCTGTCCCTTTGTGGCTTGCAAACTTTGGCAATTCTTCCATTTAGGGCTTTGGTGGACTCTGGAGTAACAGTGAGGAGGAAGATAAATGTGAGATTTCTCCCATAGAAAAGCGCAATCAACATTTGCAATGCATTTGGGAACATTGCATTTTCAGAATTGCAAAGGAGATTGCTTATATATCCTGAGGGAATGCACCTGGAGAATTTAAACACATTTTTAACTCTACTCTGAAATTCAATATGTCCACACTATTCAGCTCTACAGAATGATATAAATGCCTTGTATATAGGATCTCATTCATTTCACTGTTTCCTGAGTTTTAAAAATAACTTCTGTACACAAATAAGTGCAACAGCCCTTTCCTTTCTATGGTTGTTTCTATACATAAAACAATTGCTTTTCAACATCCATTCCATAATTGCAGTTGTCCGGACTGCGACAGACACATATTAACATGGGTCATAGTTCTGTTCCAATCTGAGTGCCTGAGTTTATGTGAGATATGTGAGCCCATGGGTGGAGGGCAGGGAGGGATAACGCAGTTGGGATGCATCCCAGGACAAATCCACAGCGTGGGGGAGGTGTGCACCAAATACTAGTGCCAGGAAAATCATTCCAGGGCCCATTGTAGAGACACTGTAATGGGCCACTGCACTTCCATATAAACCAGTCAAGAGTGGGCGGCAGCCTCCTTTTCTAATTGTCAGGATACATTGGAGTGAGAGTTCTTCACTTTTATTGACAGAAACTAAAGACATAATCATACTATGTACCACTATGTTCCTCATCTTTATTGGATTTAAAACTACTTATTACCTCTTTTGAGACAATGTGTCTACTTAATTAAAGGAAGTTTCCTTTCAAAAAAATCAAAATGGGAATGAACATATCCATATCCAAGAAATTGTGAAGGATCTTAAACAAAAATACTTTCCTGAGTTTCAATTTTGCCTTTTTTGTTTTGTAGATACACTTTCAATGGTAATGTGCACTGAAGTCAAAACGAACGGATTTTAAAAGCTTTTGCCCATATTAGAAAATGCATTCCTGGGGGGAATACTAAGACGACAAAGCAACAGTAAAAAAAAAAAAAAAAAAAAAANTTCTAATTGTCAGGATACATTGGAGTGAGAGTTCTTCACTTTTATTGACAGAAACTAAAGACATAATCATACTATGTACCACTATGTTCCTCATCTTTATTGGATTTAAAACTACTTATTACCTCTTTTGAGACAATGTGTCTACTTAATTAAAGGAAGTTTCCTTTCAAAAAAATCAAAATGGGAATGAACATATCCATATCCAAGAAATTGTGAAGGATCTTAAACAAAAATACTTTCCTGAGTTTCAATTTTGCCTTTTTTGTTTTGTAGATACACTTTCAATGGTAATGTGCACTGAAGTCAAAACGAACGGATTTTAAAAGCTTTTGCCCATATTAGAAAATGCATTCCTGGGGGGAATACTAAGACGACAAAGCAACAGTAAAAAAAAAAAAAAAAAAAAAAAAAANAAAAAGAAAAAAAAAAGAAAACACTTCAAACTTTTCTGTTTTAAATAATTATTCATTTTGTCTTCAGGAAAGTTGCTCAAAACAAAAATATAAACAAAGAGCACACAGAGAAAAAAAAGGTTAAAGGTTCATTACAAGCTGAGATCACACATGGAAAATTAAAGCCTGGAAAAATTATTGTTTTTCAGAGTTTAAAGTTAAAAAAGTTAAAACTGTTTTCAGTACAGTTTAAAGTTAATATTGAAAAAGACCTTTATGTGGAAGTGATTATACAACCAAAGCTCAGCACTATTGCTCTATTTATGAAGTCATCTATGACATTATATTTAAATTACATGCTTGGAAAACATACAACAGAATTAATTCAAGATTGTGTTAGAAACCATACTTCTTGTAACTCCCTGAATATAGGATTTGCAGCTATGAGGAAATTAGGTCAGAATGGGGTAAACTTGCTGTGTACATTTAATCTTAAAAGCAAAGTATTTCAAAGAAAAAGTGAAAGCAAAAGAAAGAAACAAGAAGTAACATATGGGATAAAGCCTCTATAAATTTCTAGTTCAAATTAAGGCAGTGGTAATTCTTATAGGGTTAGGGTAAGATTGCTATGTCAGCAGAATGATTACTTTTTCTTCAAAGGAATTAGAAAAAGAAAATAAAACCTGTGGCGGTGGTTGAAACCACCACTGCAGCTCTACTGGAGCAGGAGCATCCCAAAAATCTCAAAGTTTGCTGGCAGGACAGCTCTGAAGTTTAAGGTCTCCCCCTGAGTTGTTATAATGGTTTCTCCCATGGTTTTGTAACCCAGTTATGTTAATTCCCTTGTCAATCGGCCGTTGGCATCCCCTCCCCTGTTCTGGAAAGTTCTCCTTTGTTCGACACTCCATTGGCTCTGGCTCCCTTTCTCCTCCCCTCTCCCCTCCCGATTGGTTTTCCCCAAGTCACCCCACCTTATCTCCTCCCCTGGACCCTCGTACGATTGGACCCTGATGTTCTCTCCGCCCCTTGCTATCCCAGTGTTTAAACCTGTGTAAGCCCTGAATCCTTGTTCTTTGTTCCTGGACGTTTTTGAATGTGGACACTTCATTAAACTGCAGAACTCCAAATGAAGAAGCCCTTCCACCTCTTTACCTTCCCCGACAGCTTGGAGTGTGTGTGTGTGTGTGGCTGCCTACATACACCTTGTAGGGTGTGTCTGGTGCAGGCGAAGGGATTTGAGAATCCTGCAGGAGCAGCTCGACAAGGGATGCTTCCTGGAAGGTCGCTGCTCCTGGACCTTGTCCCCCTCACACCTTCCAGCCTTAACAAAGGTGCTAGCGACAAAAACCTTCATCTTTGAATATTCATGTTAAATTGTGTTTGGTTTCTTTTAAAAATTTTGTTTTCTTCTTATGTTCTGGACAGATTTTAGAATTCTATTGTAACTGTGGATTTTTACAGTACGTAATATTCCATCTGTTTTTCACAAAGAAAGCTCCAGCATCTTTTACTGATTTCATTTTACTATTAAATTGAATTTAATATTAAAGTTTCAGTCTTTAAAACATTGCTGTTATTTATTATAATTAAAACATTAATGTTTGGCATGCTCAAGCCATTTACAAAATTTATATGTCCATATACAGAACACATCTAATTAGAAAGAAGTTGTACTGAACCTATGCTAATATTCCATTCATGTGGTTTTCCTGTTAACATTGATCCCTCTTGATACATTAGTATATGCATATATTTGTAGTTGTATGTTGCATTATTTATAACATTGTCTTTTGTCCAAGAAATAATATATTATTCACTTAGGCACTTGATAAGACACAATATGCAATATAAACCTAGAGAAATATGAGGAAAAAATATAGAACACAGGAGATTTCTTGACCTAAAAATTGGTTAAGCATCTATTTTTACAATGAAAAGGGAAGATATTCAGTAGGTTTTCTTGCAATTTGATGAAGGAAGCATGGTTCTATTTACACTGCCACCTTCAGCAATAGTCTCCCATATCCATAACAAAGCAGAATAATTTGAAGGATTAGAAAGTCTGATCTTGACCTCACATGAATTCCTTACAAAATTATCTCTTTGCCAAATGGGAGGCTGCAGTGCAGAGATCATCAAAGGTGAGCCTTTGTGTATGACAGAGACAGAGGCACAAAAAACCACTTCTGCAGCTGTTAAAATCGGAGTATGGATCTACGTGGCAGCTCCATAAATTTTACAAATCTTCCTTTTCACAACCAAAGAGCAAGGTCTTTGCAGTGGTGCCTTGAAATGTGATCATTGCAAAGTGAATTTGTTATAGTTAATTTCTTTAAGTGAAGCCTTAGTCAGCTAAATTTTCTGATACAATAACTCTACAAGTCATAATATAATTACACAGTTCTTAGTTCCATTCCAAACTATTTTGTCATTATTTATATGATCTCTTGTGATGTAATTTGGAGGAAAAATGTGAGAATGTGCCTCATTTTGCTACAGATTAATTTGGAAATGAATACATGATTCATCTCACTTTCCATAATCACCTAAAAGTTTAATTTATGTGGTCTGTTTAAGATTTCTCTGCAATCATGCAGATAGGATAGGATAGGATACATGCAGACTTGGATAGGAAAGGTGGAAGTGTAGATAGGTGGCATGATTTCTGCAGAAGGGCCTCATTCTCTTTCTTGACCAGGAAGAGTTTATGCTTAACTCATTTTCAGCTAAGTCCACATCTGATGAATGTCACCTACAGGAAAAAAGAATTTGTAACTCAAGGATCAGCAACTTAACATATCACTCTTCTTGTCCTCATAAACAATTAACACAATATCCCAGACAGAATTAAGAGTGTTTAAATACTTTTAGGAAGGCATTTGTGGAGCATAGTGTTCAACTAAGAAAAAAGAAATACTTAAGTCTGCCCTGAATGTTATGATTCTTCTTATTGCTACTAATAAAATACAACTGCAACAAATATATACAGAGACAATTAGAAGAACTGTCCATTAAAATAACCTGACAGGAAGGATATACAGGTAAAGCAAGATGCTTTGTAAAAATATCAGAATTCTATGTACCTGTGAAGCTGACAATCTTACACCCAATGGGTAAAATGTCACACTTGCAAGGGTAAATTTGTCACCACATTCTATCTGACAGGTGCTCTTGTTTGAAAAATCTATTACACACATTTTTTGCTTGTTGCATAGGAATGAAGTATAAAAAATCAAGGAATTTGATCCCATTTCTTTTAGTATTTGCTCTGTACCCTCGGATTTGAGTATTTTTTATAAATTGTCTCTGTCTATATGAAGATTATCCAATTATGCATCTGTATAATTAATGAATTTTGAAGCTCCATTGCACAGTGCTCATAAAACAAGAGATCCTTAGTCGAAAGAATGTATAAACATGCAAATATTTTTTTTATTATTAATACTCTCTTGTTGGCAAGTTATCTATGGGGCTGAAGTCTAGAACATAACATTTAACAGCTGTTTAAGAATCAGTTATCTGCTTGGCACCAGGGGCTGCTTTCCTTTTCAGAAACACTTTGCAAGCTTTATGACTCCCTTCTGTCAATTCCTGAAACAATATGCTTGCTGATACAGATCACTTTTTCATGTACTTAAGTACATTGCAGATTTTCGGGGTATTTATGTCAAGTCTCAAATCTTTAACTTTATGACCCATTCCCTATGAGCTTTATTCTCTTTCCTAATATATGTCTTTTCTTCTTTGGTTTATTTCTAATAGTATGTTTTCAGAGATTGGCTAGTCTTGTAAAATATGCCTTATGGATGTCAATTTTAACAATAGTAAGAGCAGGTTTTGGTTAAAATATTATCTTGGATTGTAAGTAGTACATACATTGTCTGAGAGATCATTTCTGCTGAAGGGTAGCAATGACATCCAGGAGAATGTTTGGACACCCTTATTCATCACAGTATCTGAGGGGAGCTGTAATTCTCTATTTAACTAGTCACTAAATGATAGAAACAAATTCAACCCTAAAATAAATATTGAATTCAGGGCAAAGTAGATGAGGGAATTAATTTGGCCCAAGTATTCTTTGAAGACAAAGTTTCAGCTCTGTTCTTTAGGTGATGTTCATTATGGTGAAGTTTGTGATTGGGTCAGTAACCAGGCAAAAATATCGCAGGTGTCTAGGGGTTGTCTTTTACACTCAGAGGAATTTTCACAGACCTAGGAATGACATGGAGATGTCTCGGGTCAGGCTTTGACAGCCTTCCCTAACACCCATTGCTCTGGGGAGCAAAAAGAAAACAATGACTTGAGATTCTGAGTTCAGGGTAAAGAAGAATAACACCTGATTAGACACTAAAGGGGTTCTCACTCAGAGTGGGAGAACACAGCCTACAGTGGCTTCAAGACAAAGGCTGATGCCCAAAGCTGAATAAAAAAGAGAAGATATAGAAATGCCACAACACTGACTTGGGTACCACTGACTTGGTATGTGATGTAGCTATGAGGTAGAGATCTAAAGAAATGAAGTTATATATATTATTGTCCTGATTATCTAGGAATTTAAACAGGACAAGATCTGCCCAGAGAGCTGGTATTAGTTGCAAAGTCAGCTGCTGTAGTGGGGAAAAAAAAGACATATTTTCAACTGGAACCACTCCCAGGAGAAGGAAGTGGTTAGGTGTGGTGGTGAGGGCTGAAGATAGAATACAGCCATGCAGCCAAGGGAATGGCCACAACTGCCAAAATCTGGGGGTGCTGGGATTGGGACCTCAGTCTGGGCCTGACATATTTACACAAGCAATCCCAATCATAGGATCAGTCTTTTTTCAGTAGAAAATTACATCTCAAAAAATAACTGCTCAACTCTGGGTCACTCTCTCTCAGAGAGAGCTCCAAATGCTTTGGGAAGAAGAGCCTAAGAACTCAAACCCATCACTCCTGTGGATGCTGAGTCATAGGCTTGATAAACTTATGGGTGTGTGACATACCATAACCTTTATCTCACATTTTCTCATCCTACCTTATGCTCTGCATCCTGCTGTTTGCTTTATGCTATAAAATGTCCTGCTCTGTTTGTCGTAGAAAATAACCACTAAATCTCTTTCCTTATTTTAATGTGTGCAATCCACTTTTTCTCTTGATAATCCAACTGATAGACTTTCTCAAAATATCAAAACCTGATGCTTAGCTCTTACACTTGTAGCTTTCTTTCAAACTTGAAGGAATACTTTTTATGCCAGAAAACTCATCTATTTTTAGTCATTCAATAATGTATTTCCTTTACTTGCAAATCTTCCTTATGTTTATGGAAAAGCTTAGGTTTACATTAACGTTTGAACCATTTTCTCTTAATAACTTCATATCAGCAGTAGTGTAGAACCTTGAAAGAGACTCCTGGGAAAAAGAAAGGGAGGGAGTATCCAGGCTGACTGTCAGATTGCAAAAACTCACTCTTTGAAAAAGTTCTTTTTTTGGTATCTTGTCTTAAAATAAGTCTATGTGCTAAGGCATTTCTGGATACTGTTCTTAACTGTGTTTGAATCATGCAGCCTGTCTTTGATGGGGCCTTTAACCAAGAGATTATCTTCATAGATTACATTACATAGATTACTTGTCTTCTCCTGCAGTGCAGGGTATACTCACAAACTCATTAATTGCTTCTGAGAGACATATAAGAGTTAAGCTCAGTGAGATTTTTTCAGAGATAAAAAGGCCATGAATTTGAACGCACAGTTGTGGGCAAATTTGCAGTGCTTCCACAAAAAACACCTACTGTACAAAGAATATCACTGCCATCAGCAGCAAATCCATCTTACTGGGAGTATCAACAGGTTTTGTACATTTCTGGCTAGTCACACAGTAAAACACATACTATTTGATTTTCACATATTTGACACTACATCTATAAAAGAACCTCTGATGACTATCTGATAATTAATTCAGTAAGTAGGAAAAAAAAGTAAGGAATAATTTGGTACTTACCAAGTTTGAATTTATTCAGTGACCAAGAAAGACTATAGTATTATTTTCTTCTTTTGTCCTAGTTAATTTTGCTTCTCTCACAGTGTTAGTTAACATGAGTAATCATGTATGAATATTCCTGGATAAAAAATAAAATAAGTAAAAAAACTGGACAGTAAATGATCATTTACTTTTGAATCCAAATTGAGTCAGACAGTAAATTCTATTTTGAAGCTCAATTAATTTGTGTTTTCAAGTAGAGAGCTGATAACACTGAAAGATATTGTGTCATGACTCAAAAAGAAATTGAGAATACACAGGCCCTTGCTGGATCATTGTTGTAAGCAGAACTGAACTACAGTAAAAAATATTATTTAAAACAATAGGAAGACTTACATCTAATGAACTCCTAGATGACTTGATCAAGGCACAGAGGCTCAAAAGCAAAATTAAATGAAAGGGAGTATGAAAGAACCACTCATAGACAATGGAATGAAAATGCGTGAAAGCAAAGCAAATATCCTCTGGGTTTCTCAAAACTGTAGTGACTGAGTGGAGGAATCTGGCTGAGCAAATGCATAGTCTGTTCTGCAGTAAGAAAGCCTACTGCAGTAAAACCACAGCTCAGGCAAGCCTCTCTATTGAGATGTGATGCCTAAGGCAAGCTCCAAGCAATGATCTTATCCCCATATGATTATTCAGGTAAAAAAGGAAGTTCTAAGAAGTCACGAACAATCAGAAATATGACTAGTGAAGGAAATACATTTGTATGCAGCAATTTACAGGAGGTCAAAAAGGTGCAAAAAAAACAATTTACCAAAGCGGAATGATGAGAGAAATACAATATTCTCTTCCCTTTCAAGTCAATAATTAAGCAATACTGCAAAAAACCAATTACTTAAAATACAGTATTAAGATCCTCCATTTGTCCTGACGCAGATAACCTTTTCAGTAGTAAGAACTAGAATGAAGAACACTGACTACAGAACTGGACTCTTTGGTGGATGAGGAGTTATTGGACAGTCACATCCAGAGGGTAGTTGTCAATGGCTCAATGTCCAGATGGAGATCAGTGACAAGTGAGCTCCCTCAGGGGCCTGTACTGGGACCAGTACTGTTTAATGTCTTCATCAGTGACAGACACAGTGGGATTGAGTGAACCCTCAGTAAGTTTGCAGATGACACCAAACTGAATGGTGGAATTGACATGCCTGAGGGATGGGATGCCATCCAGAGGGACCTGGGCAGGCTTGAGATGAGAGCCCAAGGAAAACTCATTAACTTCGACAAGGCCAAGTACAAGGCCCTGCACGGGTCAGGACAAGCATCAGTAACAAAACAAGCTGGAAAATTAGGAGATTGAGAACAGCCCTGCCAAGAAGGACTTGGAGGATCTGGTGGATGAGAGGCTGAATATGAGCTGAAAATGTGCCTTTTCATGCCATAAAGCCAGCCATGTCCTGAGCTACACCAAAAACAATGTGGGCAGCAGGTTGTGGGGATTCTGACTCTCTCTGCTCTTCTCTGGTGAGATCCTGTAGTACTGAGTCCAGCTCTGGGGTCCGACACAGAACATGGACCTGTTGAAGTAGGTCCAGAGGAAGGCCCTGAAGAAGATCAGAGGGCTGGAATAGATCTCTTATGAGGCAGAAAGTTCACACTGTTTAGCCTGAATAAGAGAAGGCTCTGGAGTGACCTTGTTGTGTCCTATTAGTACTTGAAAGGGGACTTATATGAAATATGGGGAAAAACTCTCTAGTAGGACCTGTTACAATAGGACAAGAGTCATGGTTTTAAACTAAAAGACAGTAGATTTAAACTAGATATAAGTATTACATTTTTTTACAATGAAGGTGGTTAAACAGTGGAAGGGGATGCCCAGAGAATTGCTAGGTACCCGATCCCTGGAAACATTCAAGGTCAGGTTGGTCAGAACTCGAGTAACCTGGTCTAGTTGAAAATGTCCCCATTCATGGCAGGGGAGTTGGACTAGATGATCTTTATAGACCCCTTCCAACCCAAACTATTCTATGATTCCACAATAACAGAATGGATATCCAAGAAATATGATCTATTCAGATAATATTCTCTTGTCCTTAGCCAAATTTGAAAATAAATTTTAAACTCATGCTTTACCTTGCATCCATGTTTGCCTTTAATGAAGGGCTTATATTGTTGTCTATGCACTGGTGTATTTTTTATAAATTTCCTGTTACTCTAGGGTTTGACAGTACGTAATACAGAGAACCTGTAGTTTCTGCCCCAGAGAATAAGGAACTGGAATTCACACAACATTTTGTAGATAACTGCAGTTAGGACATTTGCTCAACATGTCTCACATTGGAAAGCCTTGCAGTGAGAGATTTGTGTATTGAATTCTAACTATTACGATGAGAATGTCTGATTTGTGACCTAATTTTATATTCTTAGACCCTGAATAACCTCTGTGAAGGTTAGAAGGCCAACTGTGTGTTTCTGGAGAAGCAACTTTTTGAGAAAAATCTTTGGTCATTTTCTTGAACAGTAATTTACCTGTAGTCTATACACTCAGAATTAGAAAAAAGCCTGTATGAAACTATCTAGGTCTGAATGAGTTTTTTATCTTCAAATACTCAGGTTCAAAAAAATTCACATTTCACCACTGTTATTAAATTTTATTTTGAACTTTGTTGGTTTATATATTGAGGTTCAGAAAAAAACCACTGCAACCCAGTATTGGAATTTGTAGAAGGAACTAGAAAAACTCCCTTTATATATATAGCTCTATACCTGCTTTAACTGCAAGTAATAGAACTGATAATAAAAGAGAATTTTCCAGCTATTGACTTTTAATTAACTTTTAAAAAAATTACATAGTAGTATTATAATCTATATTAAGGAATTTTATTAGGGTAAATCTTAGAAATTATCTTTCAAAGTATTTCTTAGCACTAAAGATGAAAGGCTGCATTTCAATAAACAGTGAATAAAACTTACATCAATAGTTCAGAAATTCATTTAAGTGAACAATCTTGGGCAAATCATATAAAAACACAAAATCCTACTCTATTAAGATTAGGCAATCAGGGAGATTATTTGAAGACAGGCAAACTAAAGACAACTTTCTTATACAAAATTTCAATTGTGCTTTTCCTGTCTATTTATCAGGATTATCATATTTTGCCTCTTCAAGGATAAAGTTACCATATATTTTATCTCCTGAAGGAAGAATTTATTAATTTTTTTAAGTTACTGTGTCTATCTAACATGGAATGACTAATATATTTCTATGTGTTGTGTCAGAACATAGAAATGATAGAACTAACCAAGGGTCAGGTATGTCAATTTTTGAAAGAAGTATTAAATTATCTTTTTTTCCGATGTACATCAGCCTCCAATAATGCAGGCTGCAAGACCCGTTCCATTCATGATGAAGTAAAGCTGCTTTATTCAGTTCATCGCTTTGCTATTATATCTTTTTTCTCCATGAAATGAATGAAGGGAAGTGGCCAGATAGTGAAAATGTTCCAGTGGTTGTCTTTAGTTATATTGTATTTCTATCTTATTTGCTTGTCAAAGAAACAACCCATATCTTCTCAAGACTAGCAGAATTCAGAATGCTATTCTTTCACCAATTCATTGCCTTGGTTAACTGGTTTTTGTAATAATATCTCAACCTTTTAATACTCATTTTATTCAGTGATATGCATCAAATTATTAACTACTCTTTTCTAGTGAACAAAAATTTTTAGTTGATACCAAATAACTGAGGGGGTTTTTTCTCTATGATATACAACATTGCTGAGAACTTCATTTTTTTCTAACCAAACTTGAAGCATTAAAACTTGGTTATAAGTAGGTTCTAAAAGCATTGATTTGTACTAAATAAACTACTTTACTTTTTAGTGTTCTTTTAAATATAATTTTTAGGGAGAGTTGTTAAATTTGAAAAATCTGGACATAATCTCTTATCATCTCTAATTTTCTATCTCTAAAACTGCTTTTGTTTTACTGCATTTGAAGATATAATTTCTTAAGACATACAAATGAAGCTAATCTCCAGTACATGTTATTTTGCTGGTGGTATTGTGATATTGATACATTAGTACTCAGGCTCAATTTTGAAACATTCTGATATTGTCATATGTCAGGCATATAACAATTATATTAATTTATATAAGGCTTATTTGAAACAATGTTTGTAAATGATTGACAGAAAATAAATGATCTGATTATGAGAGAACTAAGCAGATATTTTTAATAATGAGATAAACTGAACAAAAATTAATATCATCCTTCAGAAAACTTTCTGAATCCTTAGTAGGTTTCTTTCAATTTTTAGTACTTTTGAGGATTTGTAAAAGACAGGTGGTCTCAATAAAAATTAAAAATGGACAAGTCAATACCACCTTTCAAGGCATTTTTAAGCTTTAGAAGAGTTTTAAAGCTTAAAAGTAGTTTAGAGGGTTTCTTTCTCCTTGCAAAAGCAAGGAAGTGAACACAAACTGGTTTTAGAATGTATTTTTATGAATGTGACAGAACATTTCTAGATTCCTTCTTATTTCTGAGCATAATATCTTTAAGTTTTTAAGACACAAGTCCTTAAAATATATATTTTGGAACATGTTGCTTGAGCTTTAGTGTACTCTTTAAAGACATTTTACAAAAGTGCGAAGTATTCTCAGTTTTGATAAAATAATTTTGTTGCATATTCTTTTTTTCAATCAATGCTCTTAAGATTTACTGTCTGACATTTATAAGGCTTAGTACTTGCTTTGAAAATCATCCATTCAATATTTTTTTCAAAGTCATATTACAATAGCTAACACTTGGACATATCCTTCAAAATAAAATGTAAAGAGTAATGATATACAGTTTAAATGCAAATATTTGCTGAGTTTCAGATTCTCTGTAAATCTGCTCTCTCTGTAGTCAGTAAAAGGTCTCTTAGAATTCTTCGCACTGTGAACACCTTGTGTATATAAAACTCAAAAAAAAATCTCAAAATTATAGTACTATCAGTTTAAGCACAATAAAAGCACAACCATTTGTACTTTGTTTTTTTTCTGGTGCCAAATATGTCTTCCATTTGACTTTGTTTAAAATGCATACCTCACCATCTCACCTGGGGGCATAAAGCCATGAGGACATGATGCTCTGGAGCCTCATTCTCTGTCGTGTCTTTGCCTGTTGAAACAGACATTCACCCACTGTCATAGTCTAAAGGGGCAGCATAAAATCAGGAGGGTCTTTCACATTCTGGCCACTGTGGAAGAGTCTAGTTGCAGTACCATAACATTGTAAGAATATGTATTCTGATGAACTACTAGTGTCTGTGCCTAATCTCACAGTGACTGTGACCTGTAAAGAATGTCGTATGTTTCATTTTCTGTAAGTCAAAATGATTTCTTCCATGTGAAGATGAATGAATTGCTCAAGTGGAAGAAGGGATTCACAGACCAGAAAGACAAGACAGAACCTATTTATAGTCTCTAACTCTAAGGATTTCTTGGGTGATGACTACAAACTCTTCAGACAGAGTAGAGAATTGGTTACCAAGGTGCAACAGAGACAAAACAGCAGAGGCTGGAGAGGAAAGATGTTTATGTAGGAATTAGATTAGATGACTTCAGAAGCTGTCATATATCATAAAATCACTCCTCTGACAAAACCAGTATTCTGTCTGCTTCCAAATTGCAGCTCCTTAGCTGTATGTTTGAGCATGCTTGAGTGTCTTCTTCACTAGACCCTATAAGAGGTAGACTTGCTGGCTCCTGACAAGTTTTTTTCCTTTTAATTAGTATACTTTTTACACTAGTACACTTGTGCCAATCATGTTCCTCGTTTTCTCTCCAGTGGTTCCCTGACTGCTCGGTTCCTCTTGTTTACATATTTATTGCTTGTTTGCAGTCTTTATTTACAACATGACCACATCTAAACCCACCAATCAGTGCTAATACTCTACCAGCACTACTGTCAGAAGTTAAGTGACTCTTCTTCCTCCCATCTCTGCATCCACTTCCTACTGCTGACACAAAGGTTTGTACAGCCAGCAGTCAAAATCTGTACAAATACCTGACATTAAACATCTATGACCTGGGTTTTCAAAGGCAGTGAGCACCTGAACATGCAGTCAGACATGTAGGCATTCTTTTCATCTCTCTAAGATTAATCACATTTCACAGTCCAGTCCCTAGTCTCTTAATCTTCAAAGTTTAAGCTTTAACTTTTGCCTCTTCTGTTCATCCTGCCTGTCTGTCAAGCAGACAAAATTTGTGTGTGTTCTCCAATACCCATCATTGTACTGTAGGTAAAATTAATGTTGAAAGAGTTATTTTATTTTATTTTACTAATTTATTTTAAAATTTAATTTAATTTCATTTCATTTTATTATCTATCTTTTTCCAAAGATTTTCAACCACCTTTACATTATTTCTACAGTTGCTTTGTTAAACACTGTTTAAATCAACGGTTCACAGCACATTATATCGCACTAAAGCCTGTCAAAAGTTGGAGTCCATCACAATAAATCTCATGTCACATTACATTGAACTGTGTCATCTAGAGACTAAAGTGTAACATGAATGTCAACTTGTCATCGATGGTACTACTTCCTAAGGGAAGTAGTGGAAGCCTCATTGTTAGAATAATTTAAAATGAAACTGGGCAAAACACTAGAAAATTACACTGCGGGGAACAGTCTCACTTTGGCAGGAATGAAGAAATAAAAGGGTTTTTTCTGTCTTCAACTTTTGTTAACGTACAACACGTGACGTGGTAGGTGTTGTTTTGTTTGTGTGTCACAGGCTGCTTTACAGACCTGTATTGTCCTGTGGTTTTTGCTTCTTATGTAGTGCCATGTAGAGACATCACTACCAGTTACACAATCCACAGTTCTAAATCTTTTGCTGTTCTAAAAGGCATTATTATCAAATGCTAAAACTGAGTCACAAATGTTTGTCTTATTTATCTTATTACTGTCTTGTTTCTTTAGCTATTGGAGCTTAAGTATAGAATCAAGAAAATAAAATTTGAAAAGGAGAAGACAGAAGAGTATCAGGAATTTTCAAACTTATGTGGAAATATTTTCTTCTGCAATAATCTTTCATTGATATTCAAATTAAATATAGGCATTTTAATGCAAATTCTGGGAACCGAAGTACTTCAGATGGAGGAAAAAACTGCGGCAAAATGTGATGCATAGCATCCCTTCAGTTTGATTTTCTTGGGCACTCTACTTACAGAAATGGAGCAGGAAGAATTATTGCTACTGTTGGAAATTCTAAAGAACACCATCAGAAAGATTTTTTTTCCCTTCGTTCCTGAGACATAAAAATTTAACTGTGTTTAAGAAACTGAGAAGTTCTGCTCCAGTCTTCCTGGATATCTGTGGTAGAAAATCCAACAGTGGAATGCTAGAAACTGGACTAGAATGAAAGAAACAATAAGCCTACATCTATTCCAGTCTAAACCTCATGCCAAGCAGTACAATATAATACACATTCACAGAGCTGAGATGTCCTATCCCACAAAAATTATAGCTTCATCCAAAACATTGAAGAGCATGATTTGGGGATAGCACATGCTAACACCCAACATGCATGCTGTGCTGGGGATGCAAACTTTGGCATCCTCTCAAACTAATATAGTTAAGTAATGAGAACAGTGTCAGTCTGCATGGTGGTGTTGAACCTGAGAAAGGAAGAGAATAAAAACCAAATACAGACAAAAGTCTTTGTGGAAAAATGTTTTTGAAATGAGAGAAAACCAAAAAAAAGCAGGAATCAAATATCTTACTTTTCCTGGTCCATGCACTGTCACACCTCTAACAGAAATACTGGGCTATAAACAGAATTCATACTACAAAAAGACAGGTAAGTGTTTTGTTGCATTCCAATTTTGAATGAGATGCCAGAAGATTTCCTCCCACTGTTCCCCAGCAGGAGGAAGTTAGTTGTGTAATTCTTGCCAATCATTAGTCTTGGCCAGCAATTTTTGTATTAATGTAGTATAATTTGGCTGTTTCAATAGGGTGCTGACAGAATTTAAGAACAATGCATAGAGGGATGACTAAATTTTATTTGAAATTAATTGTAGATTGACTGAGAAAATATTAAGGAGTGATATTTGACATAGATAGAAATAACGACTGGTGCAGGGGAACTGTATAAATAATTCCATAGATGTATATGGATAAATTACATACTGAAGCTAGAAATAGGTGCTGCTTTTTTAGGTATGATTAATTAAAGCTTCCAGAGGGTCCCTACCTCTTTGTTTCCATTTCAGTGAGTGCATGAAAAACTCATGAAGAAAATTTTCTCTTCTCTTTCTGTGTCAGGAAGATGCTAAGTGAACAGAGATAGTTTTAACTTGAAAGAACTGTGAGGTGAGGAACTGTGCTGCAGACACAGGAATGAGTGCAGGGTGAAGGAAAGTGTTGAACGCTTATTGACCTTTGCAATTGCCAGGAACAATATTTTGGGAACAGTTGCAATGAGTAAACCCATACCTCATATTGATTCAACTAAGGCTCAGAGAACGAATTCACACCTAGTCCCAGGGGTGCAAAGCCTACAATGCAGCTACATTACATGAGGAAAATAATAGTTCTGTGACTAGGGGACACTATCCTGATGCTGTTTACTTAATCAAAAAGAAATATTTGTCCTCCTGTCAATAACTAGTTCAGAACCTAATGAAAAGATTAATTGTCTGATCATATTTTCCTGTTGCATAATATTTTTTTCTGATAAGTGGCTGAGTCCTCAGAACCATGATGTGGTTAGATTAACACAAGCTTTCATTCAGAAGTGGGGAAATGTGAAGAATTATTTGACATTATCCATTTAACCTCTACAATGAAGGTTGATTATGATTGCCATTTAGGTACATACATGGCTTTCCTAATTATTGAGCATATCTATATGAGAATAATTTAAGATTATAGCCAAGGTTGTCATTCAAAGAAAAATAAAGAAACAAAAATACCTGCAAAAGAGAGTTGAGAAAAGGGCATATTGCATTTAAATTCAAAGGAAAGAGCTGATAAGAAACAAGTTCACAAAAGCATAACCTGCCTGGGGATTCTATGGCAATTGATTAAGCTTTGTAGGGAGTGAAATCCATTTTTGACCCATAAAACAGAATTTCTACTGGGCGTGAGTAAACATGTTTCATGATGGAAAAAAAAATGTTGTCAGAGCCAACTAGCTTTTTAACTTAGCAGCTAAAAGTTAGAAAGTTAAATTTATTTCAGTTATTGCACATCTTCTTGCAGATTCAGCATGTATATATTTCTACAGGGGGAAAAATAAACCAACTTGGCATCAGCAATTAACTGGCCTGAAAGAAAACAGAGGCAAGAACTGGCCAGCTCCATGTTAGCTGACAATAAGATTCCATGCTCAAAAGCCCAGGTTTGTTTTGTTGTCAGGTCAAAAATGTAAATTTATAAACATTGCATAATCGTTGATTATTACCAGAAAAGCAAATGCTGGTATTCACTTGCAAAGACTAATTGCTTGATGCTTAAGCCAGTGACATTGAACTTACTGGAATTTCTCTGGAACTTAATGGAGTGCTTTGATTTGCTAACATCCATATATTTGTTATGCCTCTGCTCTCACCAGAGCCTCTCTACACGTCAAAGCTCGTTTGGTTCATTTCTTTTCGATGTCAAGACCCAAATTTGTCAAGTCACCATAAGCAAAGCAATTTGCCTAAAGTTATTTGTAGCTCCTGTTAAATGTACAGTTCTTCATAACTTTTTTGTTATGAAAGACCTATCATGCCAAATTTTCACAAAGTGCAGTAATAAGACAAAATTTGTCAAAGATCCTACTCAAATTCTGCTTGAAAGTAACTTGTTTAATCTTCTCGAATAGTTTCTTTGGGTTTTGTTCTCCCTAGAAAAATGCCAAACCTGGTTTCATGTGCCTATTCACATCCTCACACCACATTAAATTGCCATTATATTGCCTTGTAGGAAAAAAAATCTGTATTTAGATGTGAAAGGATTCATAATGACATTCCAGATAGTGAAATTTAAGCATATGCCTTACTTTCAATACAGGACTCACCCTATTAATTTCCACCTCTCTGGAAGAGTCCTGGAAAATGTTAATGTGGTGTCAGTCGTAAAGACATTGCTGTCTTTGTTACTTATCTTTTGAAATAGTCTAAATTATGTCACCTAAGATACATCTACCTGCTAACAACTTTTAGCTCTTAGGGCTTATTATAATTGGTAGTGAATAAAATTATGCTTTTCATTTCTTATAGCAGTGAATTGTAAGAGTTGATATTATTAGCAATTATCATTATGTCCATAATGGGGACTGAGGCATCATAAGTTCAATAGAATTGTCAACTGCTACCTACAGGCAGATAGGAAAGTGATTGAATTAAAACTGTATGTAGAGTCCGCAGTTCAACAGCTTCCCCTGTCTCTGAGATCACATTCTCTGACATGTCTTTGAAGTTATATTCCTAGAAACTCACCACACTCTCTTTTTCAGCCTGAAGGATGTCATGTGGTTTCAACACATTCCACTTACAGAATGATTAGCCATGAAGATTAACCACTCTTATAGGCAAAAGCTTATTCTCCAAGGTAGAGGTTAGGAACCTGTGCATTGTGGTTTAACCTCAGCTGACAGCTCAGCCCCACACAGCTGCACACTCATTTGCCCTGTCTCAGGGGGATGGGGGGAAAATCTTAAGGGTAAAACAAAAAATTCACAGGTTCAAGTAGACAGTTTAATAGGTAAAATTTAAAAATTGCATACCACCAAAGCAAGACAAGGACTTAATTCATCACTTCCCATGGTCAGGCAGCCATCCCCAGGAAAGAAGGGCTCCATCAAATGTAACAATGACTTAGAAAAACAAACACCATCACTCCAAACATGCCTCCTTCCTTCTTCTTTCCCCAGCTCTATATTCTGACCATGGTGCCATACGGTATGGATTATCCATTGGGTCAGTTGGAGTCAGCTGTCTCAACTGTGTCCCCTCCCAGCTCCTTGTGCATCCCCAGCCTCCTCCCTGGTGAGGTGGGCTGAGGAGCAGAAGAGGCCTTGATCTGTGTGAGTACTGCTCAGCATTAATGTAAACTTCCTGGTGCTACCAACAAGTTTTCCAACACAAATCCAAAACACAGTCCCACACCAGCTGCTGCAAAGAAAATTAACTCTATTCCAGCCAAAAACAATATACTGTGTTACATCACAGAGAGTAAAGCCACCTGCAACCAAACAGATGATAGTAATAGTGTTAAACGTGTCTTTTTTAGCCCCGTTGGAAGAAAATGTTTGCTGAAAGGTTTTTACAATTTCCACATTGAATAGCTAAGAGTGTTTTAATTTGATTCAGTGCATTATAAGGAGTGATGAGGAATTTTAATAAGTTCTGAGAGTAAAAAAGTGGATTATCATTCAAAATTCGGTTAATAGACTGATATGTATATTTTCATGTTAAGTCATACAGGTGTAAACTCTCTCCCCCTCAAAAAAGGTACTGATCACTGAAAAAAAACTAGTTTGGTGGCAACTGTAAAAGATCAATTGCTGACACAATACGTATAGAAACCATCATGACTATTTTTTATTGGAAGTGGGAAGGTGTGAAAAACTTCTTTATTTTCCTATCATTCAGCTAAGTTTCATGTTCAACTTCCTCAGAAATTAAAAGATTAAAATTAATTTCATGAGTGTGGAGTCCCTTTATACCTTTAAGTATTACCATTGTTCCTTTGGCTTCTACAGTGCATTTCATGACTTTTTAGGCATAATAAAAAAATAGCAAGAGGTATGAAGAACCAGAAAGGTGTAGAACACAACAGAAGGTCTCTGTATGATGAGATTTAAATGGATACCCTTTGAAATACATAAATAAGTTTAAAAAAGTAATTGGGAGGCTAATTATTCTATTTTTACTTGTTTTGTGCTCCCTTTAAAAATGCTTTTACAGATACCATTGCACAATATAGCCTTCTAAGGAAACCCCTTAATGTATATCTTATTATTCTCTACTCCGAAATATCTAGTGCTTATTGTGGCATGCATAGAAATGTGATATTAGTACAAATTAATGAAGGCCTGTTGTTTTTTTTTTTTTTTTTCTGTCAAAAAACTCCAGCTTCTCTATTTGTTGTGAAGGGATTTTTTTTACTTTTAAAAATCATAGAATCATAGAATAGAATAATAGAATAGAACCACAGAATATCTTCGGTTGAAAGGGACCTTAAAGGTCATCTAGTTCCAATCCCCTACCATGGGCACGGACACCTTTCACTAGTCCAGGTGTGGTCTAAAACAGTGCGTGTGGGGGTTTTTTAAAGGTTTTTTCCCTTTCCCACAATGAAAGATCTGTAGAACTCTGTAATTATGAAGGGTGGAATATCTATCAAAGTGGGACTGAGCATTTTTTTCATTATATCTATTAGGTGTAGTGTCACTGTAATTTTGTATCAATTGAATGATTTTTCATATGTGGAAGAGAGATTAATACAGTTTTTGTATATGTCTAAAAGTACAGTCAACCCTCATTTATTTTCTGGGATGCAATCTGAGTTTTGGGCAGAAAGACAAAAAAATAAAGCAATACAATGACCTTTATATATTGTATCTATAATGAACTACTATGTACAACAGTGTTATACTGAATACAATGATAAAACCTTAATTCTGCAGATTTATAATGTTGACTCTTGTTCTTTTTGGTAGAAACGGTCATCTTAAAATCTTGAGTGCGTTTTAAATTTCATTATCCTTGAGAGACAGAAAAATCCTAATGCCTTTTTTTTTACAAAAGAGGCTAAGTCAAGTATTTAAATATATTTAGACAGAAGAAGGTGCAAAGAGAGGCATGTTGAAAATTTTTGGAAACACTTTAATTCAATATGTTTAACCTCAGCAATAAAAAGGTAAGGGTGAGTGACATTCACTGGTCTAACTTTAACAATAAAATGTAGATTTTTATTTCTGAACTAGCCACTTATACAGTAAAACCAGGAAAGTAGGCATCTGCAGATAATAATTTATTTGAGCAACCTTCCATTAGAGTTGTTGAGAAATTGTCTTTTAGTGATACTTCATTAATAATGAAAGTAACCCTCAGGACTAGATCAGATTTAGAGATAGTGGACACCTAATTATCAGTCTGGATGTTCTTCTAAATAATAACTTCTCTTCCTTTTCAGACAATGAGAGTGACAGAATTCTATAGATGATAATTAATCCCAGATAATTGTTTTAAAAGGAGCTTCTCTCACTCTTTGGTCTCTGTATAGTAAGACTGGATAATTAGCTCAAGCTAAATACTAATTTTTAATGGCTAAAATTAGGGTATATTAATTCTATCTAAAGTTACTTATAATAACATATTTTCAGGGTCGGGGCTTAATTATCCTGATGAAGAAACTGCAAAACTCACACATCTACACTGCCAAAAGCTGTATAATAAGATGTGTTCCTTTGAAATTCTTTTCTACTACCAGTAAACATCACATGAGCTCCAACTTTTCTACCTGACACGTGTCCACTCTATTGTTTGCTGAAAAACTGCTGAAGAAAACAAGGACTGTTCTAACAAATATGCTGGAAATGATGTTGTTAATTTCATGATGAAGTTTTAAAATAAATTGTTCATTTAAAAAAAAAATAAAAGAAAATCAAAAAAAGAAGCCATCTCTCAGGGATGTCAGTGAGAATCTCCGGTCTTTCTTTGAAGATAAAACTACTTGGCTTGCTTATAAATAATGTATGGCCTCTGCAGTGAAAACTGAAAAAGTTACGAGTTCCTTCAGCAACACAGTGCAATAGTCAGTGTGATTTAGTATATTAGATCATTTTTTCAACCTTGGAAACAGAAATTTTTGTCCTTATTTGTAGGTAAAAACACTGAATATGAGCATCTCATTTGGCTTTTAGAACAGTGCCTCTAAGGAGCAGTATCTCCCCTGAGGTGGCAGAATCTAGAGTTTCACACTTCACTCTTGCAGATGTGGTACCACAATAAGCACAAGCTTTAAGAATAGACATAACTTGACTTTCAGTACTGTAACTTTTTTCTCTTCAGATCTTTTCAAAGGCTCACATTAAAAGACTTGTATTCAGGAACACTATAGACTAAGTTTGAAGCAGTGGTTGAATTTGTTTTCTGCTTTTCACCTGTCAAGGAAAAATTTCTATTGGACCGTTTCTCAAACTGTCAAATCTCTATTTGTAAATGAGCTCTTTAAAACAAAGACAAAACTAATTTTGGTATTTATACATTTTTTTCCTTTTTCTGTGAATTTTCTAATATCTAGTGTCTCTCATCTGATTTTTTTTTTTTTTACTTTAAACCTGTCAGTGTTATTTCATGTGAAATTGCCTAGGTTTTATATAATGAGAAATAAATAATCATCTCTATTTGCCTTTTCTGTGCTACTCATTTTAAGATCTGTTACAGAATCTCAGTTTTGTCTTTTCAAGGTTATAGGGTCACAGTCTATTTACTCATTCATTACAACAAAGCTGTTCCATTATTTTGATCATTCTTGTTGCCCTTCTCTGTCTTTCTGATTCTACTGTACTTTTTAGGTAGAAGGTCCAGATAGATTCCAAAATCAAGCAAGAAACAGGCAGAGAAAAGATTCATACATAAAAAAATCCCGACATTTACTCTGCTTTTTTGACCATTATGGAATACTAACACAATGTGGTGATACAATTTATGCAAACACATCACTATTGCCTATAAATCAAACAAAAATACACTATGTTGTTTTCTATAAATTACAGACTGCCAGCTCTGTGGAATGGGTTAAACTCAACCACAATGTACAGATATATATAGATATAGATAGATGGATAGATAGATTTAATATCATTACCCCAGACTGTTTTTATAGCTAATTAACAAAGTAGACATTCATGAGACATAATTGATCTCACCTACTTAATTGTAGATTTCATGAAAATAAGAATCCTGCCCAGGCTATATCTATTTTTCCCTGTGCAAGAGAGAGTGTCTGGACAGTGTGCCTGGAAAGTCAACTCTGGAGTAGAAATTTCTTGCAGTTAAATATATCTGCCCACAAGTCTCACTGCAAAGTTCAGCACCAGAAATGCTTTTGATTTTTGCTTTGGTGTTGTTTTTCTCCTGAAGTTCCCAGATTTCTTCTTTTAGGCATCAAAATCACACTTTATTGAATTTCTGCAAAGCTAGACTAAAATGTTGAGTTCTGTAATTAATAATTCAGCAAAATGTAATACTATTTTTTTGTTGGGAAAGTAAAATGGTAGTATGTGTGCATTTGCTTGTTTATCCATAATTTCTGAGAAAAAGCAGAAAAGTGGTAGAATATTGGCAGTTACTCAAGAAAAAATATTTAAAATTTCCCTTATAATTTATAATGCAATATGGTCACATAAAGTAGGAAAAGCGTTTAAAAAAATCTCAAAAGCTAAAAAAAATAAATGTTAATCAAACTTTTCAAATAATAAAGCTGACTTGCTTCCCTTGATAAGGGCTATACCTTCTATTCTTGATGAAAATCAATTCTGTCTGTCCCTAAATATGATACAGCTTACAGTTTACAGTGCTTATTAGCAATAGGACACAGGAAAGTGTTAATTTTGTACCTAAAATTCTATTCAAGTAGAATCATATGAAGTAGAGAAAATGGTCTATGTCAAATACTTTAATTAAAATGTATTGGGGAACTAATCTCTCTGGAATATAAACACATTTGACAACTTTGATTAAAGATTTTCTGTGTGAAAATGCCATCTTTCTTTTTCTTTTACTCTTCATATGTGCTGTGTTTGGAGGCCAAACAAGAGAATTTAGCACTCGAGCTCAGTCATCACTGTTGCACTGTCATCTGGAAGGATGTGACAAAGTGCAGTGACATTTACAAACCCTTTGATTGCCAAGGATGATTAGGTTCTCTGGTCAGTCATAGGAGTGTGTATTGTTTCTTTGTAGCAACTGTAAAAGAGTCAGTCATTAGATTCTATTGCTTAGTAGAAAAGGGTACAATACACATGAAATATCTAGTCTAGAAATATTAGAAACAAAATCCAAGGCACTAACTTGCTTGGCCTGCTTTTTCAATATGTAGAACCATAAGTAGAGCCTGGAATATTAAGGTGATTATGAAATGGTAAAGCATGTATTAATTTCTTATAAATTTGGATTATCAAATGTCACTCAAAGGAGATCAAACCTCATGGATTAATGATAAAGCTTTGTTTCAAGTTTAGCTATTTGTATAAGATTTATCTGTCCACAATTTAGCCACTTAAAGTATCGGCTCAAGACCTCCTGGGTGCTCCCTTCTGCATTCACTGCTGAATCCCCATTTACCTGGTCACATTTCTGGTCACTGGTAAGATATGAATTATTAAACAGGTATTAGATAAATTGCAATCTGACGAAAACCTTCTCTGAATCATGGTCAAGTTCCCAGCGTATATCTTCAAAACATTTTTTTACTTGTGGGAAAGTTATTTTAGAAAGCATTTGTGCCTCTGGAATAAAAACCATACTCTGCTGTACTGGCACCTTGGAATTTTCTGCTTGTTTGTCTACAAGAAATACATTATCCCATGACTGACCTGAGAATTTCAAAGTGTATGATGCTCACCTCAAACTGAAAAATAGAGAAGGCATATTCCTCCTACCTCACCTCCTCAAATGTGAAATTCATTTATCTAACACATGACAGTAGAAATATTATTTGCACTAAAAGGTATGTGTATATTACTTCGAATATTACAATAATACATTTTCTTGTATGTGTTTCTCACTCTGATGAAAGAGTTACAAGTGTCAATCATGTTCCTAAATACATAAATACAACCTAGTACCTAAGACAGAAAGAATGCAGTACAACTATTTTATAGCTTTCCCTAGAATTAGAAAATTTTCCTTTTTTCAGAAGATTACAAACTGCTTTTACGTTGTGGGACTAGGTGATACCATCTGCCTCCTACATTAAATTATTGTTGTTTTACACTCATGGACAGCTAACAGGAGCAGCTCTGCAATTAGATGGTGATTAGTGAGTTGTCCAGTTTTAAAGGAGCTAGGTTTGCAGAAAGTAATGTACCAATTGCACCTCTGTCCAGATGTTTTGTGCAGATGGTATACTGTTTGCCAGAAGGCATAAATAAAAAAAACTTGGTCTGAGGATATGAGTATGCGTTATGTGAAGTGTATTAGTCTCTTCTATATTTTCTCCTCTATCTTTCCATTACTAGTACTTTTCTGTCTGTTATTACTTTTAAAAAATCTATCAGAATGAGGACGATCATAATTCTCGATGACCTGAGACTGGCTTTACAAAATTTAACATTATGCATGAACTGTGTCCCTGACCGTGATGAACAGATTCCAGTTTTATGAACATTAGGTAATATTAAAATTAAAAAATGAAAAAAATGTAGACAAGAACCTGAAGAATAAAAAAATCTATCAAATTAATGTGACTCATCCTTCTGAGAGTCGAGTTTCTGTGACTATTCTGTCATTCTGTATTGGTGTTGACTACAGATTGGGCCCTATTAGATCTATTACATATATATTCATTCATTATTAGAACATATATATTTTAATCAAGTATTGAATGCTAATGTAATGCCATCACTGTTTTGTTGACCTGCTTGGTATAGATTTATATTTCTTTTGAAATGTCCCAGCAGTGGTCACACTCCATATGGACAAGCATACATTCACAGGCACATTACAAAATATACTGTTATCTCTACTATTATTCAGAGCTATAGGACACAGATAAATTAAGTCTTGCCCACAATGGAGAAGTAAGATTCTGCAGTGTAACTAAACCCCAGTCCGTGTAACTGGAGGCCTTGTAGGTATTGTCACAATTTAGGAATAGGACCAGAGAAGGAAATGAAACATCTCTGAAAATCAGGACAACAAGTCTGATTGATTGACTGCTTAAATAAACATTTAGGACTAAATGAAAGAATGATTTTAGATAAAGGACACTGGGCTACAAATACCATTGTTTTCCAACAGTCAGAAGAAAAAAATTGTGTAATTCTGTCATGTGCTAGTACCATACAAGTGCATTACATGTCAAAAGTTGCTCTTTGAGCACTGTCCAGTGCACAACACGTACCTGAGTTTTCCTGTCTGCAGAAGCAGAAGCTGTACTACCCCTAAAGTGGCATCGAGAAGGACTCCTCAAGCATGTAATTGGATTATTAGAGGGATGGAACAACTGTCCTATGATGACAGGTTAAAAGAGTTAGCATTGTTCCGTCTTGAGAAGGCTCCAGGGAGACCTCATTGTATCTTTTTGGTACTTAAAGACGGCTTAAAAAAATGAGGGAGAGCAACTTTTAATGTCAGTTACTGACAGAACAAGGGGGAGCCATTTTAAACATTTTAAAAGAGGGGACGTTTAGATTAGGTGTTGGGATTAAATTCTTTAGTCAGAGGGTAGTGAGGCATTGGATCAGGTTGCCCATAGAGATTATGGATGCTGGAAGTGTTCAAAGTCAGAATGGGTTTTTGAGATACCTCATCTAGTGAGTGGCAGCCCTGCCATGGTGGAGGACTTGGAGCTAGATGAATCCTTAAGGTCCCTTCCAATCCAAACCATCCTATGATTCAGTGATTCCACGACTTTATGAGTCTATGGAGGGTTACAATAAATTATCCGTGATCTCATATCTTCACTAGGTTTCTCTAGAAACCTAGAAGAGATCTGTTCACCCTCTTTGTTCAATGTATGTTGCTGATGACTTCCTCCTCCTCAGCCTGGGGTATATTTTGTTTTGGTTTTAGACCTATTCTTACCAAAGTTTGCATCAGTGGTTTAGGTAAGGTTGTTTATTTGGTTTGAGTTTTTTTAAGGATTTGAGGTCTTCCAGTTTTCGGTTCCTTTCTTTGTTAACTCTAACACTGCTGTTACTTGCTCAGTACAAACTTGTGCTCCTTCAGTGGCCTTTGATGACTGTATGTAGTGGTTTTGCAAGGACTGGGTTTTGGGAGCGGCGGGGGCTACAGGGGTGACTTCTGTGAGAAGCTGCTAGAAGCTTCCACCATCATGTCTTGCAGAGCCCATGCCTGGCTGGCTGCAAAGATGGACATGCTGCTGGCCAAGGCTGGGCCAATTAGAAGTAGTGCTAATGCCTCTGTGATAACAGAGTTAAGAAGAAATCAGAACAATCCTGGTGGCGCAGTTTTAATTTCAGTGAGAGAAGATGTGAGCAGAAAACAACCATGGAAACACCGAGGTCAGTTTGGAAGGAGTGGAAGGAGGTACAGGAGCTGGAGCCGAGATTCCTCTGCAGCTGGTGGTGAGACCATGGTGAAGCGATATGTCCCCCCTGCAGCCCATGGAGGCCTATGGGTGTGCAGAGACCCACCTGCAAATGCCAGAGCAGGGGGATGCTTAAAAGGACTGCAGCCTGTGGAGGAGTGACCCATGCCCAGCAGTTTGAGGGCCGCTGCTGCCCGTGGGGTGGACTCATGTTGCAGCAGTTCGCAGAAGTCTGCTTGTGGGATGGACTTTCCAAAGGGAGTAGTTCCTGAGAACTGTCTCCCAGCCGGGACCCCACTGTCCAGCAGGGGAAAAATGACTCCAGTTCTGCAGCAGGAAGAATCCACAGATGAAGACCTGACCTAATCACCCTCTCTAATTCTCTGTCTCCCTGCGCGATTTGGGTAGGAGGTAAGCTGGGAGGAGGGAGTGGGGGGGAAGAAGGTGTTCTCCAAAAGCTCATTTTACTTCTTATTAACTTTTTCTATTAGTTTTAGTATAATAAAATTACTCTTATGTCTCTTAAGATAAAGCCTCTCTCGAATCCTTGATCATAAACCTCATGAATGCTGTGAATGGTTTTTTTTTTCTCTCCTCTGTCCATCTGTGAGGGGGGAGTCAGCCTGGGTAGTTCCTGCCCTCTTACCTGGCTCAAACCACAACAATTTTCATGGGCTGCAAGGAGGGAGCAAGCCTTAATAGTAAATAATAAAAGGCTCAAACCAAAACATCAGGTCAATTAAAAGCCTCTCAGGAGTTATTGCAAAATTATATATGCTGGACTATCACAAGTTAGGATTCATATACAATAGTATAATATATATTTTTATTTATTTTAGATTCCTTGTCTTAAGCAAAAGTTCACTATTAATAAAAAGTCTGTGTCTTTTTATTGAAATTATGTAAAAGGAATCTTAGGTGTTACAAATATCTAGGTCAGAAATTAAAGGTAAAACAGTCTCATTGATTACACATACATAGAAAATTATTACATTTGCTTTATATTCCTATTAATATGCAGTGATTGCATATGTTATCACACGAAAATAAACAAACAATTACAAGAATTAATTTACAAAGTGCCTCTACATCAGAGTTGTTTAGTAAGGTTTAAAAGTTACTGCATGCCACAGATATGAAGAAAAGTGTAATAAATTATCATAAAATGTAATCATTACTTAGTTACCTGCTTTACACTCTATCTTTCTTAACAGAATAACAACTTATTAAGATAAATGTTAGTGGTACACTGATTTACATATTATCAGTAAACAGAAATTCAATAATAGACATGTTTTCTCTTTACACCTTAAAAACATTTAAAAGATACCTCCAGCTTCTGTTGTTTAATGTGAGTAATTAAATTATTTTTAATTTGATCCCACGTGTCCATTTTCAAGCAAATGATCTGAATCTGAAAACGTTATCTATGAACAAAATATTATTTTATACTCATCTGAATGTGTGTAAAAGCTCAGGCATGGCAGAGATCAAAAATTTATTTCCTTTTGACAGGTTTTGCCTACTTTTTAGTTAGTCTTCCTAGAACTTTTCCATTTTTATAGTCCTCAACCTGTTATCACTATTTTAGAAATAATAATTGTGATTTGACATTAGTTCAGTAGGAGTTATCCAGTAGTTCATCTTTTTACTCTTTGTTATTGGGAAATAATCCATGGTAACTAAAATAATACTTTCAAAGGTAACATGATGAGTCAAATACCAATATCCTGGGCAATTTAAGTAATTTTGTGAAGTTATCAGTAACAGTATTATAGGCTGCAGCTTGGAATAGGGTGTTAAATTAATGCAATTTCTGTTACACTGCTATATTTATGCTCAACTGATCTGTACGGTGTACCGTGACAACTTGATAGATTTATACCAGGGATTACAATTTCAATAAGAGAGTTTTGCTGCTAATTGTTGAAAAGCGTATACTTCTAAAACTCAGACAAGAGAATCTTCATTTAGGAGATTGGTCAATATTAACACAAAATTGCACCAAAATCCTTATGACATTAAAAGAAATATGATGCAACTCTTCTTTTGAAAAGACAGAAGAAGAAATGAAAGTCCTACAGCAACTGAATATAACAGAAATTTTGAAAGCAATGTACATTTTAGTCTTTCTACATTTTTCCACTTGGATCTTTTATTTTGTAACATCTGTGAAATTAATCATTCCAGCGGTTCAAAGCCATTTCATTGCAATTTAAGTAAGAAGCGTGAGATAATCTGTCATAATTTTGCCTATTTCTTTGAAAAAGATATCTCTCAAGAGACATTATCTGCACCAATATAAAAGAAAAAAATGACAGCAGTGATAAGAGAAGCATTTATTTATCCGTTTTTGCATATCACAGGATGACAGAATCACAGAATAGACGATTTTGCCCTAGGCATCCCTTCAACCCAAATGGACATTCATCCACATTTTATTTCCCTGATTCTCAGATCCCAGGCCCTCACACCTCTTGTGTAAGGGCATCCGGGGAGGTGAAGTTGCTCAGAAAGGAACAGAAACCCACTCCCACTTCCCTCCATGTCTAAGGTCCCCTCCTTCTGCCTGATGGTGAGCAGGTAGGGGATCCATTGCTTCTTGTGAGTGAGATGGTGGGTCCATTTGTCTAAGGCATAGTAGAGTGTGGCTCCAAAAGGATAAGAGAAGGAATGCAGATGAGGCAGTAAAACAGAAAATGTCAAGTATTTTGGGTTAAGATTGAGAGGTCAGTGATGTATATCAGAAAGAGAACCTCTGAATAGTTAATATATAAATTGCAGACTTGATTGAATTTTATTTTATTTTAATTAATAAATTTTGAAAAGTATGTAGGCATTAAGACAGATAACATGCTCTTGTTTTATTTCTCTGATTGAGAATATAATTGTTTCAGTGACCATTTTGAACCTCCTTAACATTTTGAACTCTTCCACTTAATTACATCTTATTTCTAATGCCTTACAATAATCTTTTAATGACAATCCTTATGGTCAACTTGGACAAACTAGATGCTGTTAGTGTCTGAGCCACAAAGGACCATGTCATATAAAGCTAGAACTGTTCATCTTAAGTTTTTATTCAGACAGTTTAAATACCAGCTGCTCACTGCTGTAGGCAATATATAGCTTATTTCTCTTTCAATCATATCCCTAGTACTTCTTAGGAAGGCAACCTGTGGAGTGATGGCCATTAATATAAATTTGAAGTCAGAGAAAAGATTAGCACAGAAAATTTCCATGCTTGTGCCAGAAAACATTGGCAAAGCTCCGTGATTTAAAATACCTTCTTGACAGTTATGATTATAATTAAATCGTAGACATATGGAAGGTGAATAACTGAACGTCATTTAAGCAAAGAGAAGTTTTAGAAGCAAAGAAAAAGGGAACTTCTTTCTTAATTGAATGTCACTTTTCTTCTTTCTCCCCTGTTCTCTTCTTTCGTAACTGATCCAGCAGTGTAACCAATAATTTATTGCTAACATTTTTCTTCTGATGTGAAAAATAAAGAGATTTTGACTGTTTAAAAAAGGATTTATACTTTATTCATAATCCAGAATTATAGTAAATTGTATTTTCTGGGAATATAGTCAGGACATCAGAGGATTAGAAACTTCTTACCAGATTGGAATACATTCTGGACTGCTTGCTTGATCAGCAGTTTCCTGAAAACAATCTACCTGTTACAGATGTATATAGCACCAAGGATATGGTCTGATTGCCTTTGTTTATAAAGTGTCATTAGTTATTCGGTTTTGAGGAGATTTAAGGTGTGTAGCAATGAGTAAGACAGTTGTGTTGATGACTATAAAGATTAAAATAAAAGAATCAATATCTGTTTTTAAAATATTGAACTGTTTAAATAATCTGTTATTTTTATTTTCTAGATTACCTTTCATCATGCTGTACATGAAACAAATGAGAGCCTCAGGTGGATAATTTTGCCTCTAGTGAGATTTTTCCAGTATTTTGAAATGTACTGAATAACTCTGAAGTTCTGTTTATCAACAGCTTAAATAGCTAATTAAGCTAGACCAGAGCTTAAAATGTTTCAATCTTAATTTTTACAAGAATTTAACAGTTAAAACTCAATCCCTGATTGTGTCAAACACATAGAAAATTACTAATATATTGATGTTTTATATATACAAAAAATAGATAGTGCTTGTGATTTCCTCCAATAATATTTGAGATAGCAAAGTCTAATCTCTTATCAATGTGTCTTCTCAAATATTACACATCTGTAGTTCTACTTGGTAATTAATACAAAAAAATTAATACAATAATAATGGAATAAGGAAGAAGTGTCAGTTGAGACTTAAAATACAGGGGAGGAAAGTAATTTTATTTTAAAGTTCCAGATAAAATTAGGGTTTGAAGAGTGACAAAGCCTACAGCTACACTGCAGCTGCAAAAGGCACACCAAGGGGAGCACGGCACTGCGCTAACTTTGGTCCCTCCAACACCCTTGTTTTTGGAGAGCTCACCCTCAGCCCCAACTTGCCATCGGTATAATAACTCCAAAGGATGTTAAAAAAGGTAGAGAAAAAAAATGGAAATTTGTAAGCTGACAAAGGTACTGCAAGCAGAGTACAAAATTTTAAAGAGCAGCTTTTGTTATAACATGGCTGTCTTGATAACTTGGTTCAAGCTGAATATTTGCTTCCACAAATTCAGGACAGTTTCTGAGCACTCTCTCCATGATAGTTTAATTTTAGAATCTCCAATATTTAAAGGTAAGTAAAAAGGATCTCTGGAAAATTATTAGAAAAAAAATGAGAAACTGATATAGAAGAAGTTCAAAGCAGATTATATAATAACACTAAGAGGCCTCTGGAAATAAAGGAAAACCTTGACCAGACAAGAGAAGCCAGTGCAGTGGTGCTGACAAAATTTAGTTTTGCTGCCCTGAAAGTATACTACAAGGCAGTGCTCATCATCAGCAAGGGAAAAACTTAGTTTGTGCCAATGACAAAATGGGAGGCAAGCAAAATACGTAAGGAGGTACTAAGACCTTCTCAGAGCAAGGGAAGACCTCAAGAACAGATGTAGTTGTGGAGACACCCAAATGCATCAAGAGATGACCAACACGCAAGGAAATAAAAGCTTTGTGAAGAGCATGAGAACAATAGAGTGAGATGAACCGTTTAGGGAAAGTAGATGGAACAATGCAACTCTATTAGTCGTTAGTAATTCAATGACTACAATGAAAATTAAGACTGGGCATGACCCAGGAAAAGAAATTTCATTCAGGTTAGGAAAGTAGTTTTGAGGTTGTAAAGGTTCCTTTACTTTGACTGTAGTTTAAAAGCTGATATTTTGAGTTTTAGATCACTTTCATTTTAAATGTCATACATAAAGTATGTTTAGAAATTTTTTCTCATGTCCATTCATTGATATGAGTGAGGCTGAGAACCAAATCTTCTGCGCTTTGTGTGGGAGGTGAAACTGATGGATTAGGGAGTGTTTAGGTGAGACAAATCTCTTACCATGATTTAGTTTTGCAATAACTACTGCAGACTTTTACCCTTATGTAAAAAATGGATCAATAACCTTGAAGTGAGAGTAGAGCAAGAGCAGACACATTGGCAGTTACCACAGAGCACCTGACAAGCTTAAACCCATTCTCTATCTCAGTGCAAAACACTTGCACATATATCCATTCTGCTGTATTATTCTCACCATTCTTTCAAGGCATCCTTCAGCATGTGGCCAAATTTACAAGATCTGATAGAACCATATCTGAAAAAGTGGTAACTTGTGCTTTGTAATCTTCACTCATTGCTGTCCGAAATAGTTGAGTTTTTTTAAACACATTGTATCAGATTATTCTAATCCTATTTTCATTGTAGCAAACCTACTACTGCCCCTTGTGTTCTCCTGTGCTTGGCATTTACTTTCTGTGTACTATCTACATAATTTCTATCATTGTGTATGTCCAGACACAACATTCAACAATCTGATATTGACCTAAAAATTACTGAGGTAACACATATTGCAGCATACATTCCTTCTGGTTTTTTGGGGTTTTTATCTGTTTAATCTTGTACTGAAAGAAGTAAATATTAGAGCATGACAAAGAGAAAAAGATGTTATATCAGACTGTAAACACAGATCGCTAAAAATAATCAAACTATTGATCTATTTTTGGTGCAGCTCTTTTACTGGTAGGTATAAATCATAAAATTTTATGTTGGTTTGCAATGTTGAAGTTTGGCATTCTGATGGCTAGTAATGTTAAGGCTGGAGTTAAATTGTACAGCACAAATCAGGAAAAAACATACCTTTTTGACTCATGTAGGCTTAGAATTTGGCTCCCTTGTTTCCATTCTTAGAAAAACTGGTAACTGAGACTCAGACCTTTATTACCAGCCACCTGCTTCATTTAGTGCTTTTTTGGTCACTAGGTTGACCTCAGAAAATTATTTCATTGACTGTTCCTTTGAGGGTCTGTCACACTGCCACTTCAATCAAATATATGCTCCATAGGGAACATATGCAGTGGAAAAAAACCAAAAAACAAAGTAACACATAATATCTGAGAGCTTTCATGAAATACCATTAAATCATTAAAAGGTGATTATTTTGAGTAGGTGAGTAAACAACTAATCCATACTGGAAGGTGTTGAAATTTAAACTGCAATAGGGGTGGATTGTTTCTACTTTTTCTAGACCAAATTAATATTTCTGGGAAGAAGTATTTTCCAAGAGCCTTCCACATTTTTTCACTTTATTGTAAACTAGAAACATTTATGTGAGATTCCTATACTTGAATTTAGTTTTGATATATTTTTAACATCTAATACATAGGTGAAATCTTCAGGAATGTATAATGAAACTGCCCAAGTATTTATATTCATGGGCTATTCATGTATCTAGAGATAAAGATGATTGCAGGTCAGAAGTTATCATTTGACCCACTGGTTATCCAGCTTGACATTGTGATTAATGGGATTTACACGAAGGAGTGGTTCATTGCTTCTTCTAATAAATCCCATTATGTTCACTTGTCACTAGCCAAGTATTGAAATAAATGTGTGATGATGTACAATTCAGATAAGGAATCTATTATCAAAGAAACGTAGCTGAAGAAGGAAAAGCAAACACTTGTTGAGTGCATATATCCTGACACATCTGTTAGCAGAAGAGTTATATGTTATATACATATATGTTATATACACAGATATTAAAACTAAATAAAACTATAACCCTTATAAAAGAGTGACAGAAAAATGATTAAATTATTATTATTATTATTATATATCCTTTCTTTTTTTATTTTCTAAGGCAAGGATATTAGCTACTGAAGAGTAACATGAATGCTCTATTAGCAGGTAACATCTAAAACATATTGAAAAGTAATATCATTATTTACGTGATTCAAAAGAAAATTTGGTGCAATGGGTCTTAGTAAAGAAAGATTCTGATTGATTAGTGTTATCCCTATTTTGTCAGCCTAGCATAAATCATAAAATTACTAGAATTTCTGCAAAGCATTTGCTACACAGTTACAAGGAAGTTATTACTCAGACCAAAGGAGACTGCATTTTTTACATATTTTCCTTTTCTGTTGTGTGCTGATAAGCCATGGCTAAAAATTACTGCAGGAAGTTCTATGTAGGATAGTCAAATATGGGATCAATTTCACATCCGTATTAAGGTTTTATGAAAAGGAAAACTAAATGATTCTAGAAATACATTTTCAGTACAGATACCATTAATATAATTGCAGAGGGTCCTGACAGTGTGGAATACTTCATGTAATTATGAATTTAATTTTTCATAGTTTAATTTTTCACAGTACATACTAACACGTTCCACCTTGGGCAAAACCTACATGTGATAAGTCAGTATGGATCTAGTTACAAAGATCACATTTGGGATCGAGAGTACTGGCACTAAAAGAGCAAACAACAGCCGCAGGGTTGTGCTTCACTTGTTACATGTTGAGGCAACTTTAAGTTCTGATATAAATGTCACAGAAATCTGTAGCATGGGAGGATGTTTCCTGATGAAAATAAGAGTGTCCCAGCTTTCACAAAACAAAAAGAGGCAAATGTTCCTTCAGAAGAGTAAAAAAAAAAAAAAAGAATTGAAAATACTATCATTTTGTGATCATAGAATAATAGGATGAAAGAATGCCTTGGTTTGGAAGGCAACTTGAAGATCATTTAGTTCCAACACCCCTGCTCTGGGCAGGGACACCTTTCCCTAGACCAGGTTACTCAAAGCCCCATCCACCCTGGCCTTGAACACTTCCAGAGACAGGGTAACCATGAGGGCCAACCCTGTCCTGGGGGCATCAGGCCCAGCATCACCAGCCAGGCAAGGGAGGGGATTGTCCTGCTCTGCTCTGCACTGGGGAGGCCTCACCTCGAGTCCTGTGTGCAGTTTGGGGCATCACAATATAAAAAAGACATTAAACCATTACAGAGCATTCAGGGTAGGGCTATGAGTATGGAGGAGAGCCTTGAGGGGAAGCCATATGAGGAGAGGCTGAGGTCACTTGGTGTGTTCAGCCTGGAGATGAGGAGGCTGAGGGGAGGCCTCACTGCAGTTACAACTTCCTGGTGAGGGGAACAGGAGAGGCAGGCACTGATCTCTTCTCAGTGGTGGCCAGTGACAGGACTCTAGGAAATGACATGAAGCTTAGTCAGAGAAGGTTTAGGTTGGATATCGGGAAGAAATTTTCCACCTAGAGGGTGGTTGGGCACTGGAACAGGCTCTCCAGGAAAGTAGTCACAGCCCCAATCCTGTCTGAGTTCAAGAAATGTTTGGAAAACACCCTCACACACGGAGTGTGACTCTTGGTTATGTCCTGTGCAGGACTAAGAGTTGGACTCAGTGATCCTTGTGGGTCCCTTCCAACTCAGGATATTCTGTGGTTCTCTGGGTGGCCTGTTGTATGCTAAAAAAAAAGAATCTTTAAAGAATTTCTTCTTAATTTCTAATCTGAACTTACTCTTTTTCAGTTTGAAGACATTCCCCCTTGTCCTGTCATTACATGCTCTTTCAATAATTCTCTCTCCAGCTCTCTTGTAGAGTCCATTCAGGCACTGAAAGGCAGCAATTACATCACTGGAAGCCTTCTCTTTTCCAGGCTGAACAACCTCAATCCTCTCAGCCTGTCTTCCCAGGAGAGATGCTCCAGCCCTGTGATCATTTTTGTAGCCCTCGTCCCTCAACAGGTCCACATCTTTCCCGTGCTGGGGACCACAGGGCTGGATGCAGCACTGCAGGTGGGGGTCGCACCAGAGCGAAGCAGAGGGGTGGAATCCCCTCCCTTCCCTGTTGCCCACTGTGCTTTTGGTGCAACCCAGGACACATTTGGCTTTCTGGGCTCTGATTGCACATGGCCAGGTCATGTCCAGCCTCTCACCCACCAGCATCCCCAAGTCCTTCTCAGCAGGGCTACTCTGGATCTGTTCATCTCCCAGCCTGAGAGTTACTGGGGGTTGCACCAACCCAGGTGCAGCACCTTGAACTTGGTCTTGTTGCAGCTCATGAGATTCTCATGGGTCCAATTCTAGAGCTTGTCCAGGTCTCTCTGGATGGCATCCTGTCCCTCAGGTGAGTTAACTGCACGACTCAGCTTGGTGTGTTCTGCAAATTTGCTGAAGGTGCACTTAATCCCTTCATCTGTGTCATTAATGAAGGTACTAAAAAACACTGGTCCCAATACAGAACTCAAAGGGACGCCACTTGTCACTGATGTCCATCAGGACTCTCAGCCATTGACCACTATTCTCTGGATACTAACATCCATCCAATTTCTAATCCATCTAATAGTCCATTCATACATCTTCTCTCTTCCAGAGAAAAGTCCAGATAAATGACCTCTGTAGTCCTTCCCTTGTCCATTCATGTGGTCACTCCATCACAGAAAGCCACTGGGCTGGTCAGGCAGGACTTGCCCTTGGTGAAGCCATGCTGGCTGTACTGAATCACCTCCCTTCCTCCATGTGCCTTAGCACAGCTTCTAGGAGGGGCTGTTCCACCATCTCTCCATGTACAGAGGTGAGGCTGACAGGTCAATAATTCCCAGGATCCTCCTTTCTATGCTTTTAAAATATGGATAAAATGTTTCCCATTGTCCTGTCACCTAGAACTTCATGTGACTGCCATGACTTTTAGAATATCACAGAGTGGCTTGGCAACTACATCGGCCAATTTCCTCAGGATTCTGGGATGCATCTCATTGGGTCCCATAAACTTATGTACATTCAGGCTTCTCAAGTGGTCATGAACCTGATCTCTGCTTAAAGTGTGAGGGACTTTGCTCCCTCAGTTCCCATCCTGCTGTCCACGCACTCACCTGGAGGGATATCACAGACATCTGGTAACATACCAGAAGGATATAGAGGGAAAAGGGGAGGATAAAAGCATATGCATCAAATAAAAGTGATAATACCAAATCTCATGTATTCTACCTAGGTGTGATGAGTTCAGCCTATCAGTGAAAGGATTTCTATAATACAATGAGGTTCTGTGAATTTTACAAAGTTTTGAAAAGATATAAACTTATCTATTAAAAAATAATTTGTTTCTAAAAGGAATCACTCAGCCTGTTTATCATAGTATAGATAAAAATCTAGAGTTTGCATTGTATACCTCTTCAGTAATATATTATTTCTTTCACAATTTTAGAATGTTTATAAGTGTATTTTATATATATAGTGTCTGCTTTATTTACTTTTTCCATAATTTTGCTTTTAATGCAATTATATGTACACTTGCTTTGATTCTTTACTCTTCTAGCAGGTTTTCATCTCTATTTTATATGCATTTATTATATGAATTATGCAGAAGTTATTTTTTTGGTGTGGCATCTTGACAAAAAGAAGTTTGTTCAACTTTAGTAACAACACAATGCTGGCAGTCAGTAATTTCATGGGAGACTTTTATTGCTACCAGAGGAAAAAGAAGTGGATAATCAGTACCTTAAGGGAAATATATGAGTGCTATAATTCAATTCCTAAGTGACCTGGCAATTAATAACCAATAATGATGAGGGCCAAAGAGCAAAAGAAAAAGATATGCTGTAAATTATTTAATGAACAGAGTGTGTGAGAAAGGGCACAGTTCTCAGGCATCTTATAGGCCAACAGAGAATTCTTTAATACTCCTATATCTGTAGGTGAACTCTACTGTATGAAAAAAAGATAATATAGTCTTCATCCTTTAATGATGACAAAATGATTACATAAATAATGTTAAATAATATTTCATAGCTGAATTATGCAAAGCTCAGCAATTTAAGCAAAGTAAGGTTCACTAACATCTACATTTGCAGAAAATAGGGTACACCTTAGGGATATTACTCTGGAATAAGATATATAATAAGGCAATTTAATGCATGGTAAAGGAAAAAGACAAGAAATAATCTCTATAAACATAAGTACAGAATAATATAGTGTAACATCACATTATTAAGAAGGGATAATTTGAGCTAATATTTGGAAAACAGATGTTCCTACTAACCTGTGTTTTATTGTTATTCTGGGATTTTCAGTTTTTTATTATTGCTTTTTAAGTTAAATCTTGACTATGTATTCATAAAATATAAGGTTGTCTCATTACTGGGCTGATCCTGACACTCAAATATTCAGATAAAACCAAATATCAATATAGTCAAACTGCTTATCAATTGGAAAACAGACCAAACAAATATGGAAAAATATTTTAAAAAGCCGTAACCACAAACATCTACACAGAATCATTTAGGTTGGAAAAGATCTTTAGTATCGAGTCCAGTTGTTAACTTAGCAGTGTCAAAGGGTGAAGACTATCTAAAAAATATAGAAATATTTACTTCTGGTAGTGCAAAAGATGTTACTTTTCCATAAGAACACATAACAAATGTAAATGAATAAATTATACATATAAATAGTGGAAGGTAAAATAAACCTCAACTTTATCATGACAAAAGAAAAAACTTACCTTGAAAATATGAATCATTTAAGAAATGCTGATATGAAGCTAACATACTAAATCTTCTGAAACCTTTTCCATATACTTGAAATCCATTAATTTTTGAAAGTGTGATTCCATAGAAGAATGAATTTAATTAGGAAAAATATGTCTTTATGCAGCTATTCAGCATAAATCCCAAGCAACATAAATATCAAAAAACAGAGATCGCCTATACCAGGGAAACATCACTGGGCAACTGTTTTGGTTTGAGCCTGGCCAGAGGCCAGGAACTCCCCAGGCTCACGGACCTTCCCCCGCTTCTCACAGCCGGACAGAAGAGAAGGAAGGAAAAAAAAATTTCAAAGCATTCACGAGGTTTGTGATTAAAATTTCAAGGGACAAATCACAGGCAAAACAGG
>WBMZ01008306.1:0-18698 GCA_013400975.1 Atrichornis clamosus
CACACCCCCGGTTCTCCCGCCGGTAACGGAGCCGGCGCTGAGGTGGCGGCGGGACGGAAGCGCCGCCTCCCCGGGGGAGAGGCAGCGCCGCGGAGCCGCCCCGCACCTACCGCCGTATCCCGGCTCCATCTCCGTCGCCTCCGCCCGGTGCCGCTGCACCGCCCGCCCCAGAGCCGCCTGCGCACGCGCGCTTTCGCTCGGCGCCCATTGGGCCCCTCCGCCGCGAGGGCCCGCCCACGACGCTTCCCATTGGCTGAACGCACCCAGAGGCGCGGCCCCCTTGCCGCTCCCATTGGCCGGCCCGGCGTCCCGCCCCCGATCTGATTGGTGGAGGCGCTTCCTCCCTGAGGGGGCCCTCCTGTCAATCACAGGCGTTCCGGCTCCTGATTGGGTGGCGCCGCGGGGTGCGCCCCCTACCGGCGCTGGTGGAGCGGCGGGGCCGCCATTGAGCGCTCGGGGCCGGGGCGAGCCCGCCGTGAACCGGCCCCGGAGCGGCCTCGAAGCGGCCCCGGAGCGGCCTCGAACCGAGCCCCGACCGGCCCTGGGGCCGCGGAGGGCCGGCTGTGAACCGAGCCCCTCCCAGTGACAATGGCCTCCGAACCCTCACAGTGAGTGTCCCCATCCCCTCACAGGGACAATGTCCCCGACCCCTCATAATGTCCCCAGTTCCCTCACAGGGACGGTGGCCCCATCCCCTCACAGTGACAGTGTCCCCAGATTCCCTCACAATGTCCCCAATTCCCTCACAATGTCCCCAAATTCCCTCACAATTTCCCCAATTCCCTCACAATGTCCCCAAATTCCCTCACAATGTCCCCAAATTCCCTCACAATTTCCCCAATTCCCTCACAATGTCCCCAAATTCCCTCACAATGTCCCCAAATTCCCTCACAATGTCCCTAAATTCCCTCACAATGTCTCCAACCAGCTTTTCCCTCATTATTTTCCAAAAAAACCACATTAAAACATCTTAAAATCCCCTGGAATGTAGGAAGAGCTATATCCCAAAGTGTCCGTAACCAACAGGGAGCATCTTCAAGCTCCACATCCTTTCCCATCCTTTTCCTTCCCTTTTTCATTCCTTTCCCATCCTTTTCCTTCCCTTTTTCATTCCTTTCCCATCCTTTTCCTTCCCTTTTTCATTCCTTTCCCATCCTTTTCCTTCCCTTTTTCATTCCTTTCCCATCCTTTTCCTTCCCTTTTTCATTCCTTTCCCATCCTTTTCCTTCCCTTTTTCATTCCTTTCCCATCCTTTTCCTTCCCTTTTTCATTCCTTTCCCATCCTTTTCCTTCCCTTTTTCATTCCTTTCCCATCCTTTTCCTTCCCTTTTTCATTCCTTTCCCATCCTTTTCCTTCCCTTTTTCATTCCTTTCCCATCCTTTTCCTTCCCTTTTTCATTCCTTTCCCATCCTTTTCCTTCCCTTTTTCATTCCTTTCCCATCCTTTTCCTTCCCTTTTTCATTCCTTTCCCATCCTTTTCCTTCCCTTTTTCATTCCTTTCCCATCCTTTTCCTTCCCTTTTTCATTCCTTTCCCATCCTTTTCCTTCCCTTTTTCATTCCTTTCCCATCCTTTTCCTTCCCTTTTTCATTCCTTTCCCATCCTTTTCCTTCCCTTTTTCATTCCTTTCCCATCCTTTTCCTTCCCTTTTTCATTCCTTTCCCATCCTTTTCCTTCCCTTTTTCATTCCTTTCCCATCCTTTTCCTTCCCTTTTTCATTCCTTTCCCATCCTTTTCCTTCCCTTTTTCATTCCTTTCCCATCCTTTTCCTTCCCTTTTTCATTCCTTTCCCATCCTTTTCCTTCCCTTTTTCATTCCTTTCCCATCCTTTTCCTTCCCTTTTTCATTCCTTTCCCATCCTTTTCCTTCCCTTTTTCATTCCTTTCCCATCCTTTTCCTTCCCTTTTTCATTCCTTTCCCATCCTTTTCCTTCCCTTTTTCATTCCTTTCCCATCCTTTTCCTTCCCTTTTTCATTCCTTTCCCATCCTTTTCCTTCCCTTTTTCATTCCTTTCCCATCCTTTTCCTTCCCTTTTTCATTCCTTTCCCATCCTTTTCCTTCCCTTTTTCATTCCTTTCCCATCCTTTTCCTCCCCTTTTTCCTTCTCTTTCCTTCCCTTTCCCATCCTTTTTCCTTCCCTTTTTCATTCCCATCCTTTTCCTTCCCTTTTCCATTCCTTTATTGCCCCCGCCCCATCCCGTGAGAGCCGGGAATGTTCCCCTGGAGCAGGGAGGGATCCAGGGAGAGCTCCCAGAACATTCCAGAGGGGCTCCGGGAGAGCTGGAAGGGGGCTCGGGACAAGGGACGGGACACAGGGAATGGATTCCCATTGGAAAAGGGGGATTTGTGGGATTTTGGGAAGGAATTCCTGCCTGTGAGGGCAGGGAGGGAATGGGACGGAATTCCCAGGGAAGCTGTGGCTGCCCCATCCCTGGAAATGCTCCAGGAAAGGTTGGATGCACCTGGAATTGTGGGAGGTGTCCCTTCCCAACCCAAACCATTCCCTAATTCCAGGAAACACAGGGAGGGAAAGGAGCCAAGGGAACAATCCTGACATTCCCACCCTCGGGAATGAGCCAAATTCCTTAGAGCCAAATTCCTCACCACCCTCAGGGGGTCATTAGTGCCTGGAACTGTTAATTGTGCTTGGAAAAGAATTTTCCAGGGATAACTGGAGCTGTTGGGGGGATAATTCCGGAGCTGAGCCCTGGGTTTTGATGGATAATGGACCTCCAACCATGGAGCTCATCCCAGAAGAATTCCCAAATTCCCGGAGCTGGGAATCTGGGAACAACCTCAGCAGGAACGTTCCCAGCCGCCTCCTCCATGCGGGAACAACCCCGGCAGCGCCATGGGAAGCCATTCCCTGATTCCTCCCTCCTTCCGGGAAGGAGAATCCGTGAGAATCCAGGCGGCCGCAGCTCCAACCTCGGTGGGATCGGGGACGGAATCTCAGGGAACACAACCGGGAAGACGGGATGGCGGAGCCGTTCCCGCCTCTCCCGGGCTTTCCCAGGAATTAAGGGAGTCACGGATAAACTCGGGATAAGTCCTTTTATCTCCACCCAGCGACACAAAAACCTTGGGAATGAAACCATTTCACAAACGACACAACGGCAACAGCACCGAACGCTTCGCTCCGAGGGAAAAGGACCGGGAAAACATCGGGAAAAGGGGGGGGATTCCACAGTCACAGGAAATCATGGAAAAAAAACCTCAACGACCTCCCCCGCCGTCCAAGCGTCGCTGTTCCCAGGCCGAGGGAACAAGAGCACAGCTCGCTGGAGCGTGGGAAAACATTCCCAATCCGGAGGGGGAACGGAGAGCGGAGCGGCTCCGTTTTCCGCGCGCGCTCCGACAGGGAAAAAAATCAAAAATTCCTACAAAAACCACCTAAAAAAAAAAACAAGGAGCACACAAATCCTAAGGATTCCCGTGGAGATTCGGTAAACAAAGAAATCGAATTCCCAAAAAAAAAAAAAAAAAAAAAAAGAAAAAAATTCCTCATTTCCCAGGAAAAGACTTCCCCGGCCTGGGCGGGAATAGCGGGATGAGAACGGAAAACATTCACGGACACGGTCGGGATCAAACACAACCAAGGAACGCATCGGGTCCTTTCCCATGGGATTCACTCTCCAGCCTCATCCTGTGCTCCAGAGGCTTCCTCGCTTCCCTCCTCCTCTTCCTCCTCCTCCTCCTCCGCCGGCTGCTGCTCCTCTTCCTCCGGGAATCCCTCGGGATTCGGGGAATTCGCGGGGTCCGGCTCCGGCTGCGCTTCCAGGTCCATCCCTATCCCCGTTTCCTCTCCATCCCCCTCGGTTTTGGCTCCTGGATTCTCCTCGGGATCCTTGTTTTCCTCCCGCTCCTCCTCCCTCTCCTCCTCCTCCTCCTCCTCCTCCTCCTCCTCGGGATTTCCTCCGGGATTTTCCTCCTCGGGATTTTCCTCCTCGTCCTTGTTCTCCTCGGCTCCTTCTGCTGCTCCTTCCTCGGCGTTTCCCGCGGCTCCTCCTTCCCCTTCCTCGTGCTCCTCCTTTTCTTCTGGATCATCCGTGAAGGGATTCTCCCCCTGGGAAGGGAAGACAAACGTCGGGGCTGCCGGAGATTCCCTCTGGATGAGGAATTCACACCTCCCACTCTCCAGAGCCTCCGGAGCTTCCGAGCTGCGGAGGATCCCAGACGGAAAAAGGAGCAGCTCCCCAAGCAGCTGCTGCCTCCGCAACTCCAATCCATGCTAAAAATGGGATTTGGGGAAGGAATTCCCGCCTGTGAGGGCGGGGAGGGAATTCCCAGGGAAGCTGCGGCTGCCTCATCCCTGGAAATGCTCCAGGAAAGGTTGGATGCACCTGGAATTGTGGGAGGTGTCCCTGCCCGTGGGATGGGATTTAAGGTCCCTTCCCAACTCGAACCATTCCGTAATTCCAGGATTCCGGAGCCAGGCTCGGAGAGCCGGGAATGTTCCCCTGGAGCAGGGAGGGATCCAGGGAGAGCTCCCAGAACATTCCAGAGGGGATCCGGGAGAGCTGGAAGGGGGCTCGGGACAAGGGATGCAGGGACGGGACACAGGGAATGGATTCCCATTGGAAAAGGGGGATTGAGAGGGATTTTGGGAAGGAATTCCTGCCTGTGAGGGCGGGGAGGGAATGGGACGGAATTCCCAGAGAAGCTGTGGCTCCCTGGAAGTGCCCAAGGAAAGGTTGGATGGGGCTTGGATCCACTGGGAATTGTGGAATCCACGTCCCATGGATGGGCTGGGATGGATCGGGATTTAAGGCCCTTCCCACCCAAACCATTCCAAGATTCCCAACATCCGCCACATCCCAGCTCCACGGGCAGCTCCATATCCGACGCCACGGCACAGGAAAAAACAAACTCCAGGAATCTCCAGCAAAGCCCCAAAACATTCCCAAAAAAAGCCCCTTCCAAACCCCTCAGGGCTCAGCTCCCACGGAATTCCTGCCCATGGAATTTTTGGGAAAACCCACCTTGAGGTACCGCTCCAGCTTTTTACTGATGAGTTTGTTGTTCAGGATGCTCCTGGCGACCACCAGCGAGGATTTCTTGGATTGCTCCATCATGGCCTGGATGGGAGGACAAGGAATTCCCTGGATTATTCATTCCCATCCCGACCGGAGGCCTCAGTCACAGCCCGGGGGGATTTGAAACCCTGGGGATGAAAATCCAGCGGAATTCACGGAAGATCTTGTGGGAAAAAGTTTCTGGGGACACAAATCCAGCAAAATTCACTCAGGATTCTGTGGGAAAAAGTTTCTGGGGACACAAATCCGTCGGAATTCAGGGAAGATTTTGTGGGAAAAAGTTTCTGGGGACATAAATCCAGCGGAATTCACGGAAGATTTTGTGGGAAAAGTTTCTGGGGACACAAATCCATTGGAATTCATGGAAGATTTTGTGGGAAAAGTTTCTGGGGACACAAATCCATCAAAATTCACTCAGGATTTTGTGGGAAGAGGTTTTGGGGACACAAATCCAGCAAAATTCATGGAATATTTTGTGGGAAAAGTTTCTGGGGACACAAATCCATCGGAATTCACTCAGGATTTTGTGGGAGAAGTTTCCGGACACAAATCCATCAGAATTCACTCAGGATTCTGTGGATGAAAATTTCGGGAACACAAATCCATCAAAAGGAACTAAAAATCCAATGGGGAAAAGCTTCTGGGGGACACAAATCCATCAAAATCCATGGAAAATTCTGGAGGAAAAAGCTTCTGGGGGACACAAATCCATCAAAATCCATGGAAAATTCTGGAGGAAAAAGCTTCTGGGGGACACAAATCCATCAAAATCCATGGAAAACTCTCCGGCAGAACTTCCCGGCCAACGCCCACCCCCGCCGTGGATGCGGGAGGATGAGGAAAAGCCCCCGGAATTCCGGGATCCCCGAGGATCCTCCCCCGTGCCGGCTCACCCTGCGGTTGTGGTTGTGATCCAGGGATTTCAGGTGTTTCTGGATGCTCCCGAACTGCATCGGGATGAAGAGGTCGCAGGCAGCGCAGTGGGCGGCCTCCACCTTCTTCAGGAAGTGCTCCATCCCAACCTCTGGAATGGGATGGCAGCGGGATCAGCCCGGGACGGCCCCGGCTGGGGAACGGGGAATGGGGAATGGGATTTGCTCCCTGCTGGAGACTCCGGGGAGGCTCATCCCTTGGGATGCGCCCAGCTCGTTCCTTGGGATCCCTGCACCCTCCTTCCATGGGGATGCTCCAAACTCATCCCTTGGGATGCTCCAAACTCATTCCTTGGGATCCTTCCACCCTCCTTCCCTGGGGATGCTCCAAACTCACTCCTTGGGATGCTCCCAACTCATTTGGATGCTCCCAACTCATTCCTTGGGATCCCTGCACCCTCCTTCCATGGGGATGCTCCAAACTCACTCCTTGGGATGCTCCAAACTCATTCCTTGGGATGCTCCAAACTCATTCCTTGGGATGCTCCCAACTCATTCCTTGGGATCTCCCCACACTCATTCCTTGGGATGCTCCCAACTCATTGGGATGCACCCAACGCATCCCTTGGGATGCCCCAAACTCATCCCTTGGGATGCTCCCTACTCATCCCTTGGGATCCCTCCACATTCCTTCCATGGGGATCCCTCCACATTCCTTCCCAGGGAATCCCTCCAAACTCCCTCCCTGGGGATATCCCTCCGCATCCCTTCCCTGGGAATTTTCCACACCCCTTCCACGGATATCCCTCCACATTCCTTCCCCGGGAATTCTCCACACCCTTTTCCATGGATACCCCTCCCCTTCCCATCCCAGGGATCCCCCCCCGTGCTCCAGCTGCTCCCACCTTGTGTGAGATCCTGATCCCTGTAAATCTGCTGGATCACGGCGTTGATGTCCTTGATCCCCTTCCGACGCTCCTCGGTTTTCCTGGTTTTATTGGCGACGTATTCCTGCCCGGCACAATTTTCCCGGTTATTTCTGGGCTTTCCCACAATTTTAGGTGCCAAAAATCCTAAAAATCCCATCAGGAAAGCGCCCAGGTTGGGAGATTTATGGGGTGTCCAGAAAGGAAGGGAAAGGGAAAAGGAGGGAAGGGAATGGGAATGGGAAAGGGAAAAGAGGAAAGGGGAAAAAGGGAAGAGGGAAAGGGGAGAGGGAAAAAAAGGGGAAAGGGAAAAAAGAGGAAAGGGAAAAAAGGGGAAGAGGGAAGGGAAAAGGGAAAAAAGGGGAAAGGGAAAAGGGAAAAAAGAGGAAAGGGAAAAAAGGGGAAGAGGGAAGGGAAAAGGTAAAGGAGAGAAAGGAAAAGGAGGGAAAAGGGGGAAAGGGAAAGTGGGAAAGGGAAGGGGGGAAGAGAAGGAGGGGAAATGAAAAAGAGGGAAGGAAAGAAGGGAAAGAAAAGGGGAAAAAAGGGGAAAGGAGGAAAAGGAGGGAATGGAAAAGGGGAAAAAGGGGGAAAAAAGGAGGGGAGGAAAAAGAGGGAAAGGGAAAGGAGGAAAAGGGAAAGGGAAAGGAGGGAAGGGAAAAGGAGAGGGGGGAAAAGGAATGAAGGGAAAAGGAGGGAAGGGAAAAGGCGAGGCGGGAAAAGGAGGGAAAAGGAAGGCAGGGAAAAGGAAGGAAGGGAAAAGGAGGGAAAGGAAAAGGAAGGCAGGGAAAGGAAAAGGAGGGAAAGGAAAAGGAAGGCAGGGAAAGGAAAAGGAGGGAAAGGAAAAGGAAGGAAGGGAAAAGGAGGGAAAGGAAAAGGAGGGAAGGGAAAAGGAGAGGAGGGAAAAGGAGGGAAAAGGAAGGCAGGGAAAAGGAATGAAGGGAAAAGGAGGGAAGGGAAAAGGAGGGAAGAGAAAAGGAGGGAAGGGAAAAGGAGAGGAGGGAAAAGGAGGGAAAAGGAAGGCAGGGAAAAGGAATGAAGGGAAAAGGAGGGAAGGGAAAAGGAGGGAAGAGAAAAGGAGGGAAGGGAAAAGGAGAGGAGGGAAAAGGAGGGAAAAGGAAGGCAGGGAAAAGGAATGAAGGGAAAAGGAGGGAAGGGAAAAGGAGGGAAGAGAAAAGGAGGGAAGGGAAAAGGAGAGGAGGGAAAAGGAGGGAAAAGGAAGGCAGGGAAAAGGAATGAAGGGAAAAGGAGGGAAGGGAAAAGGAGGGAAGAGAAAAGGAGGGAAGGGAAAAGGAGAGGAGGGAAAAGGAGGGAAAAGGAAGGCAGGGAAAAGGAATGAAGGGAAAAGGAGGGAAGGGAAAAGGAGGGAAGAGAAAAGGAGGGAAGGGAAAAGGAGAGGAGGGAAAAGGAGGGAAAAGGAAGGCAGGGAAAAGGAATGAAGGGAAAAGGAGGGAAGGGAAAAGGAGGGAAGAGAAAAGGAGGGAAGGGAAAAGGAGAGGAGGGAAAAGGAGGGAAAAGGAAGGCAGGGAAAAGGAATGAAGGGAAAAGGAGGGAAGGGAAAAGGAGGGAAGAGAAAAGGAGGGAAGGGAAAAGGAGAGGAGGGAAAAGGAGGGAAAAGGAAGGCAGGGAAAAGGAATGAAGGGAAAAGGAGGGAAGGGAAAAGGAGGGAAGAGAAAAGGAGGGAAGGGAAAAGGAGAGGAGGGAAAAGGAGGGAAAAGGAAGGCAGGGAAAAGGAATGAAGGGAAAAGGAGGGAAGGGAAAAGGAGGGAAAGGAAAAGGAAGGAAGGGAAAAGGAGGGAAAGGAAAAGGAGGGAAAGGAAAAGGAGGGGAGGGAAAAGGAGGGAAGGAAAAGGAGGGAAGGAAAAGGCAGGAAGGAAAAGGAGGGAAGGGAAAAGGAAGGGAAAAGGAGGGAAGGGAAAAGGAGGGAAGGAAAAGGAGGGAAGGGAAAAGGAAGGAAGGAAAAGGAAGGAAAGAAGGAGGATATGGAAAGAAGGGAAGGCAAAAGGAGGTGAAAGGGAAGGGAGGGCAAGGAAAGGAGGAGAAGGAAGAGAAAGGAAGGGGAGACAAGTCCAAAATCCCGGGAATGCACATTCCAAGCAGTCCCACCTGGAGAAAATCGGCCGTTTGCTGGGGCAGCTTCGTTCCCACAAACTTGAAGTGTTCCTTATGGAATTTGCTCTCCAGGTGGTTGGACATCTCATCCTCGTAGAACGTCCGGTACTTGCACAGGGAACACACGAACTGGATCCTGCCGGGAACGTCGGGAATGCCGGGAATGTCGGGCCATTCCCGCTGGATCCCCGGCAGATCGTTCAGGGAATTCTCCGATCTTTTCCGGGATGTTTCCCTGAGGTTTTCCAGGTTTATTTCTCTGGCAAGGATGGCAAGGAGAGGCCAGGGGAATTCCCAGGACAAACACTGGGAAAACTGGGAATGACGGGGTGGAGCCAGCTCCCAATCCTTGAGAAGGAAACCAGCCCTAAAACAGGAGATAATCCCTAAAAAAGGAAACAATCCCTAAAAAAAACCGGGATCCAGGATCCGTTACCTCTCCACCATCCGATCCCGGTGCCGCTTCTTTTGCCGATCCTGGGATTTCTTCCCAGCCTGGAGCTTCTGTTTGATTTGGCTGATTTCCTCCTGGATACTCAGAGCTCCTGGAAAAACAGGGATTACCGGAGGCATCACCGGATCCAAGGGAATTCCGGTCCAAGCCAAGCCAACCTCGGGATGCCGCGGATCCGGAATTCTGGATCAACCTCGGGCTGCTCCAGCGGCACCATCCATCCCAAACCGGCTTTTCCCAAAAAAAAAAAACCCAAAACCCAGCACTGGGATGAGGTTGGAGCGTGGGGAAAGGTGGGAAAATCCCAGCCTGGCTCTAAAGGGAATTCCCAACCTTTTGATTTTTCCTGGCATCGACTTAACGAGGTTGGAAGGATTAATTAGTTCCAGATCTGCTGTTTTTAGGGATTCACTCATTCCCGATTTCTGGATTTCTGGATGGATCCGGCGCAGATTTCTGGGATTAAGCAGCACAGGATGAACTTTGGATAGGGAGAATGGATTTCCAACGGGAATTTTCGGGATGGGGAAGCGCCTGCTGCATCCCAGGATCAGATTTAAACTGGGATGGGCCCCCATGGATCCCACCTGGAGCTTTTTTTCCCCAGCCCTCCTGCTTTTCTCTGGGAATTCTGCTGCTTCTCCCACCAATCCCATCTCTCCAAGGTGGGAAACTCCAGGATTTCGATCCAAGGAATTCACCCAAAGTCAAACCTTTGGCGCAGAGGGGGAATAAACCCAATTCCAGAGGATTCCACGGGATCCTGCTGCTTCCCAGCAAGGATTTACAGCATTCCCTGATCCCTGACTTTTCCTTCGTGGAGCAGGGATTTAGAACCTCAGGAGCCTGGAAAACTCCTGGGATTTCTGGGAATACCCCTGGATTGGGAGGGTCCCACTCACCTTTCTCCGAGTCCCTTCCTTCTTCATCCTCCCCTTCCTAAAAAAATCCAACATTGGGAAGTTAAAACCACCTGGAAAGAAAAAATTCTGGAATCTGCTCCAACACTTTTCCCTGTTTCCCCCAAAAAATCCCTCGGGGCACCTTGGATTGGGCAGGGAAATCCGGCAGGGAGCTGATTTGGGGGGATTTTCCCAATTAAAGCTCTCAGGGATGGGAATTTTTATGGATTTGGGCCAGTGGGAGAGGCTGGAATTCCCTGGAACCTCCATTCCCTCCATCCCACCACCCATCCTTCATTTTCCAGGTCTCAATCCCTCATTTTCCTCATTTTCAGGGTGTCAATCCCTCATTTTCCAGGTGTCAATCCCTAAATTTCCACATTTATTGCATTAATCCCTTATTTTTCCTCATTTTTAGGGTGTCCATCCCTCATTTTCCTCCTTTCCCAGGTGTCAATCCCTCATTTTCAGGGCATCAATTCCAGATTTTCCTCATTTTTAGGTCTCAATCCCTCATTTTTAGGGCATCACTCCCTCATTTTCCAGCTGTCAATCCCTCATTTTCCTCACTTACTGCATGAATCCCTTATTTTTCCTCTTTTTTAGGATGCTAATCCCTCGTTTTCGTCATTTTTAGGGTGTCAATCCCAGATTCTCCTCATTTTTAGGTCTCAATCCCTCATTTTCCTCATTTTTAGGATGCTAATCCCTCGTTTTCGTCATTTTTAGGGTGTCAATCCCAGATTCTCCTCATTTTTAGGTCTCAATCCCTCATTTTCCTCATTTTTAGGATGCTAATTCCTCATTTTCCTCATTTTTAGGCTATCAATCCCTCATTTTCCTCACTAATTGCATGAATCCCTTATTTTTCCTCATTTTTAGGATGCTAATCCCTCATTTTCCAGCCACTCATCCCTCATTTCCCTCATTTTTAGCTCTCAATCCCAGATTTTCCTCATTTTTAGGTCTCAATCCCTCCTTTTCCTCATTCTTAAGGCACCAATCCCAGATTTTCCTCATTTTTAGGTCTCAATCCCTCCTTTTCCTCATTTTTAAGGCACCAATCCCAGATTTTCCTCATTTTTAGCTCTCAATCCCTCCTTTTCCTCATTTTTCAGGCACCAAGCCCAGATTTTCCTCATTTTTAGGTCTCAATCCCTCATTTTTAGGATGCTAATCCCTCATTTTCCTCATTTTTAGGGTATCAATCCCACATTTTTGGGCATCAATCCCTCATTTCCCTCACTTCCAGTGCCTCCACCCCTCCCGTGCAGAATCCAGGGATTCTCCCTCCCCAAACACAGCAATTCCCATCCCCACTCACCCCTCTGGATCCTTCCTTTTCCTCCTTATCTCCGGATTCTCCTTCCGTCCCTTCCTCTGGAACAAACAACACCCTCAGCACCCTCCTCCCAAAAAAAAACCCCCCGGATCCATCCCAAAAATCCATCCCACTCCCTTAAAACTGGCCCAAACCAAGGGATGGGAGGCAGGGACGGGTCTGGGATTCCCGGGAGATCCGGGGCTGCTCCGTGCTCACCGTTTTCCGAGTCGGAATTGTCGGATCCGTCGGTTTTGGCGGCTTTGCTGTCGGGTTCCTCGGAGCTGCTCGGCTGCTTCCGCTTCTTTCCCGTGGGATCGCGCCTCAGCTTCCGCCTCTGGAGCTGCCGCAGTGGGAAAAGCCGTCAGCAAATCCCGGGATTTCCAGGGCCGGATCCCGAGGGAGCGGAGGAATCCAGCTCCAGGCTTGGCGCGATCCCGGGGTGGGGGGGGGGAGCTCCCAGAGAGGGAAAATCTGGGAATGGCCTGGGTTGGGAAGGGACACGCCGGAGGATATGGGATATTCCAGGGTTATTCCCTGTCAGAGCAGCCTGGAATGTCTCGTTTCCCGCATTTTTAGCGTGTCCATCCCTGATTTTCCTCATTTTTAGGGTGTCCATCCCTCATTTTCCAGGTGTCAATCCCTGATTTTCCTCATTTTTAGAGTGTCCATCCCTCATTTTCCTCCTTTTCTGGTGTCATTCCCTCATTTTTAGGGTTTCAATCCTGGATTTTCCTCATTTTTAGGGTGTCAATCCCTCCTTTTCCTCCTTTTCCAGTGCCAATCCCTCATTTCCCAGCTGTCAATCCCTGATTTTCCTCCTTTTCCAGTGCCAATCCCTCATTTTCCTGTGTCAATCCCTGATTTTCCTCATTTTTAGGGAGTCAATCCCTCCTTTTCCAGGTGTCAATCCCTCATTTCCCAGATGTCAATCCCTCATTTTCCTCATTTTTAGGGTGTCCATCCCTCATTTTCCTCCTTTTCCTGTGTCAATCCCTCATTTTCCTGTGTCAATCCCTGATTTTCCTCATTTTCAGGGCACCAATCCCTCCTTTTCCTCATTTTTAGGATGTCAATCCTTCATTTTCCTCATTTTCCGGTGTCAATCCCTGATTTTCCTCATTTTTAGGGTGTCCATCCCTGATTTTCCTCATTTTTAGGGCATGAATCCCTCATTTCCCAGCTGTCAATCCCCGATTTTCCTCATTTTTAGGGTGTCCATCCCTCATTTTCCTCCTTTTCTGGTGCCAATTCCTCATTTTCCTGTGCCAATCCCTGATTTTCCTCATTTTTAGGGTGTCCATCTCTCATTTTCCGATGCCAATCCCTCCTTTTCCTGTGCCAATCTCTCCTTTTCCTCATTTCCAGGCTGTCACTCCCTCCTTTCCCTGGAATTAAACTTCCCGCTTTAAGGGCTCCGAGCGGGAAGGCCAAACCCCGACGTGGGAATCGAACCCTGGAAACCTCCCACATCCCAAACATTTCCAGGATTAAAACATCCCAACTACCCCCGAGCCTGCTGCGGGAAAACCAGGCAAAACTCCCAAAACATCCCGGAATTACAGATTCCTCCTTCCCACCGGGAATCCCGAACCCCGTTTCCCGCGGGAAACCACGGAACAATCCGGGATAAACCCCCCCCCGCCGCCAATCCCGCTCCAAGACTCACTTTAAAATCCATATCCCACATTTTCCAGTTCCTCCTCATCCTCTGCTTCATCATCCCCCCTCCGTAGCGCAGATTCCCGGGAAAACCGCCGCGCATTCCCTGGAAACCGCCCAGCTCCGGGAGGATGTTGTGGGAAAAGAGCGACGGCAAACGCTTGGATCCGGGGGGTCCTCGGCCTTCATTCCAAGCGCCACGGCCGGGATAACTCGGAGCTCGGGAAGCGCGCCCGTCCCGCCCCCAGTTCTGGCCCCGTTGGCCGAAGTTTTCCCGGGATCTTCCCTGGAATTGCTCCCGGCGGCTCCCGTAGAAGTTGTCGCCGTCGGGCTCGGATTCGTTGTAGTCGTTGTAATCCTGGTGGTAATCGTTGTTGTAGTCGGGATAGTCGGGATAGTCGGGATAATCGGGATAGTCGGGATAGTCGGGATAGTCGGGATAATCGTAGCCCGGCCGATACAAATCCCGGTCGTTCACGGAAGACCGGGAATCGTAGGACTCGTAGGGATCGTACCTGTGGGGAGAGAAAGGCCCGTGGGATGCCGGGAATTCCGGGATTTTCCAGGTGGGAGACAGAGCCGAGGTCATCCCGGAAAAGGGGGTGGTTTCGGGATCAATTTTTTTCCCAAAAAAAAAGCGGTTCCGGGGGTTCCAGGATCTCCTTTTTTCCCCAAAAAAATGGTCGCAGAGATTTGGGGAACTCCTTTATTCCCAAGAAAAGGGTTCCAGGGATTAAAGGATCTCCTTTATTCCTAAAAAAAAAAGGAGTTTATTCCAAAACAAGGGTCCCAGGTTTTGGAGATCCTCTGTATTCCCAAAAAAATGGTCCCAGAGATTTGGGGAACTCCTTTATTCCCAAAAAAAGGGTTTCAGGGATTTAAGGATCTCCTTTATTCCCAAAAAAAAAAGGGTCCCAGGTTTTGGGGAGCTCCTTTATTCCCAAGAAAAGGGTTCCAGGACTCCCTTTATTCCCAAAAAAATGGTCCCAAGTTTTGGGGACTCCCAAAAAAAAGTCTCCCAGGTTTTGGGGGCCCCCTTTATTCCCAAAAAAAAAAGATTCCAGGGGTTCCAGGATCCTCTTTATTCCCAAAAAAAAGGGTCCCAGGGGTTGGGGATCCCAGGGATTCCAGGATCCTCTTTATTCCCAAAAAAAAAGGGTCCCAGGGATTGGGGAACCTCCTTTACTCCGCAAAAAAGGGTTCCAGGGATCGGGAACTCCCTAAAAAAAAAGGGATCCCAGGATTTGGGACTGGTTTGGTGGGATGGTTTTGGGGGGAAGCTCATCCCAGCAGCCTCCCATCCGTGTTTTCCTGCTCAACATGCAGGGAGGATTTTTCACTTTGTATCCCACGCTAATTTCCAGGGATTTCCGTCGGAATCCGAGGCCTGAGGAGCCTCCTGGGATCGGGACCCGCGAGGCCTCGGGATGGGAAGGAACACAGGGAATGTCTGGACGCTGGAGCATCCAAAGGCGGGAAAAGTCCCAAGGAGAGACCTCGTGGCCACAAATCCGGGTCAGGCACTGCTGGATTTTTCCTGCTCCATTCCAACCCCGGAGCCAATCCCGAGGGATTTTTCCTCCTTTTCCTGAGGTTCTCCCTGTTTCCTTATTTCTTCCAACCTTTAATAATCCCACCCCATTCCCAGCACCAGATCCAAGGGAAGACATTCCCAGTGAGGCTTGGAGGGACAGAAATCCAGGGAATAACTCAGCACCCCCTTCCCGTTTTATCCCACGGATAAAATTCCCAAGGGACCGAACCGAATTAATCTGATTTTAAAATCGGGACAAATCATTCCATGGGGGATTCAGATTCATCATTCCAGAGGAACTTCCCCCCTTTGGAAGTGCTGGAATGGGATAAAAACCCAGTCCCATCCCAATTATTGAGATTAACTCCTGATTTTTGCCCTCTCCGATGGTTTTTTCCCTCCTTTAAAACGGGAATTCCAGCAGGAACACCCAACTGTGGCTCCGCACTCGCAGGGCACATCCAGAAATAAGGAATTCTGAGGGAAAAATTTTGTTTCCACGTTCTCCAGCCCCATTCCAAGGTTCTCCAGCCCCTTTTCCATGTTCTCCAGCCCCTCTTCCTGCTCTCCAGTCCTTTTTCCACGTTCTCCAGCCCCATTCCAAAGTTCTCCAGTCCCTTTTCCATGTTCTCCAGCTCCTTTCCCACGTTCTTCAGCCCTTTTCCTGCTCTCCAGCCCCCTTCCCAAGTTCTCCAGCCCCATTCCCAGGTTCTCCAGTCCCTTTTCCATGTTCTCCAGCCCCTCTTCCTGCTCTCCAGTCCTTTTTCCACGTTCTCCAGCCCCATTCCAAGGTTCTCCAGCCCATTTTCCCACTCTCCAGCTCCATTCCAAGCTTCTCCACCCCCTTCCCCCCCTCTCCAGCCCCATTCCCAAGTTCTCCCGCCCCTTTTCCACGCTCTCCAGCTCCCTTCCAAGCTCCTCCAGCCCCTTCTCCTCCCTTCCAGCCCCATTCCCAAGTTCTCCCGCCCCTTTTCCACGCTCTCCAGCTCCCTTCCAAGCTCCTCCAGCCCCTTCTCCTCCCTTCCAGCCCCATTCCCAAGTTCTCCCGCCCCTTTTCCACGCTCTCCAGCTCCCTTCCAAGCTCCTCCAGCCCCTTCTCCTCCCTTCCAGCCCCATTCCCAAGTTCTCCCGCCCCTTTTCCACGCTCTCCAGCTCCCTTCCAAGCTCCTCCAGCCCCTTCTCCTCCCTTCCAGCCCCATTCCCAAGTTCTCCCGCCCCTTTTCCACGCTCTCCAGCTCCCTTCCAAGCTCCTCCAGCCCCTTCTCCTCCCTTCCAGCCCCATTCCCAAGTTCTCCCGCCCCTTTTCCACGCTCTCCAGCTCCCTTCCAAGCTCCTCCAGCCCCTTCTCCTCCCTTCCAGCCCCATTCCCAAGTTCTCCCGCCCCTTTTCCACGCTCTCCAGCTCCCTTCCAAGCTCCTCCAGCCCCTTCTCCTCCCTTCCAGCCCCATTCCCAAGTTCTCCCGCCCCTTTTCCACGCTCTCCAGCCCTTCCCAAAGTTCTCCAGCCCCACCCCCACCTCCTCCAGCCTCTCTCCCTCCTCTCCGCACACCTGGAACGCCGACGATCCCACGATTATCCCGCCAACACCTCCCAAATCCCAACCAAACCCGGGAACCCCACACCTCAAGCCCCCAATCCGGCTTTTCCCGGCGGCCAAATCCCGTTTTCCAGGTGGGAAAGGCCCTTCCCGGGGAGCAGCACCGACCTGTCCCCGCCGGCTCCGTAGCGTCCCCCCTGCATCCCCTCGGATTCCGGGTGGGATCCCATTTCCAGGCGCTGGTTCATCTTCCCGAGGCCGTCGCTGCCCTCGGGGGCCCCGTCGGGGTCGGAGTTTCCCAAATCCCAGGAATTCCCGGCGGCCACTCCGTATCCGTAGCCCCCCGAGTTATCCTGGCTGTATCCGTAGCCATAATTGTATCCCTCGTAACCTGGAACGATGGGAAAACAAAAACCACGGGATTGGGATCATTCCCGGTCCTGTACTTAACTCCGGTTTCGTTTCCAGGCTGAAAATGACGCTTGGAAATCCCAAATTTCGGTTTAAATCCCGAAACTCTGAAGCTTGGAGCTCACGGAGGTTTAAGGGAACAATTTCCTGGTGTAAATCCCAAAAAAAACCTGGCACGGGCTCCATCCAATCTGCTCCAGAGGGGCTGAGCCAACACAAAATCCTGGTTTGGATGAACACAGAGGTATCCAAACCCCATTTCCAGCTTTTCTAAAATCCAAATACATTAAAATTTGGGATTTTCCCTCCTCTAAGGTCTTTCGTTCGGGAGGGAATTTGGGATTCTGCTGCCTCCCCAAACTGGAATCTCCAGCAGCACTTCCCGAGCAACGCAAATGTTGGATTTGGGGGAAAAACACCTCAAAATCCCACAAATATTTTGCCCGGGGCACTTTTCCTGCTCCGGGAACAACATTTTCTGTTGGATCCGGCGGGAATTTGGGAAGAAAAAGGGGAAAAGGGTCACTTGGAGAGGGCACACGGGGGGCAGGGCCGTGTCACCGAGCCTGGAGCATCCCATGGGATCCAGGAAGGGATCCAGGAAGGGATGTGGAGGGGGAGGAAGGAACATCCTGCACTTGCCTCTGCTCGTGCCCGAATTCCAGTCTCCGTAACCTAGAAAAGAGGGAAAACCAATTAGGAACAAGTCCCAGCCGGAGCTTTTCACTCCCAGCTCCCAAAATCCACGAGTTTTGCACCAAATCCACAAGGAATCGGCCTCTGGATCAGCCCCATTTTCGGGATTTTAGGCACAAACCCCAAGTTTTAACTCAAAGCTGAGCTCCTGGGAAGGATTTCCAGGACTGAGGATTTTTGGAGTGGCCGGGAAAGCAAAATTCCTACTTAAAAAGAAGGAATCAAGACCCTTTCGGGGAATTTTATTCCATTCCCGCCATCCCGGGCATCCCTGGATCCCTTCGTCCCCCTCCAGGAGGGTCTTGGGGGGATTCTGTCCTTAATTAGCAGTTCCTCATCAGCCAAACAGACTGACTAATTGATTTTATCTTTCTTTTCCCCCACTTCCAGTGGAAAATTATCCCGGAATATTGAAGGGAATCTCTGCCCACCCCTCCCCGCGTGCCCCAGGTGAGGAGAGGCCGCTCCAGGAGCCAGGAAAGGAAGAAAATTAACGGGACAAAAAGGGAAAACGACTTTAAATGGGCTCAGAATGGAGCGGTGGGAAGGGCGAGCGGGGCTGGATCGGGAATAAAACCCCATTTCGGCAGGAATTGGGGCTCTCCCGGTGCACCGGGCGGGGATCGAAGGGACGGGACCGGGCTCGGAGGCACCTCCGGGGCTGCGCTGATACCGGGACGGGGCCGGGCGGCTCCCGGGGGGTTCGGGCCCATCCCTGCTGCTCCCTCCGGTCCCTCAGGGACATCTCCGGTCCCTCAGGGACCCCCGGCCCCTCACGGACCCCCGGTACCTCAGGGTCACCCCTGGTCCCTCACGGACATTCCCTGCCCCTCATGGATACCCCCGGTCCCTCAGGGACATCTCCGGTCCCGTCCCTNGGCCCATCCCTGCTGCTCCCTCCGGTCCCTCAGGGACATCTCCGGTCCCTCAGGGACCCCCGGCCCCTCACGGACCCCCGGTACCTCAGGGTCACCCCTGGTCCCTCACGGACATTCCCTGCCCCTCATGGATACCCCCGGTCCCTCAGGGACATCTCCGGTCCCTCACGGACACCCCCGGACCCTCACGGAGCCCCCAGTCCCTCACGGACACCCCCTGTCCCTCAGGGACCCCCGGCCCCTCATGGACCCCCGGTACCTCAGGGACACCCCTGGTCCCTCAGGGATATTCCCTGCCCCTCATGGATACCCCCGGTCTCTCAGGGACATCTCTGGTCCCTCATGGACCCCCGGTACCTC